>OVBJ01000377.1:0-60225 GCA_900406535.1 Noccaea bulbosa
TGAGATTCTGCCTTGGTACCAGATCCAGTTCATGAAATCTTCAAAGTCGTAGACTGTCTTGAGCCAGTCGAATCCTGACGGATTGAACACAAAAGGGGCCATTATCCATGAAATCACGAGGAACCAGCTGGTGAGAGTCATGGCTATGTAGACCAACGAGTCTTTCGCAATGGGACTGTGCGAAGCGTAGACTATAAGGATCAGTCCAAGCTCGATGGCCTTCACAAAGTGGCTGCGTGCGTAGAGCCGGTAGTTCTCGGTGAATCCTTTGTGCTCGACAACAAATCCACGTCCGGTGGCNGTGTCCGTACTGTCTGCTAAAGCAGACTTCTCAACCCCGCTCAAAGCCAGATAAACCCGGCCCCATAGGAAAGCGTAAACCGTAAGAATGACCATCATCGTGTTGAAGAAAAACCCGACCGTCGTGTAGAAAAATGATAACATTCTGAAGAAATCGAGCCTATGACCGAGCCGGTACACATCTCGGCTAAGAACCTGCTCTCCGTTCCCACTGGCTACCTTAGCCTCAAACATTGATATCTGATTCAATCCAACATCCCGACCCTTCCCAACCTGAACATATGCAGAAAACCAAGGGTTATGCAAATATAATTGAAGTTCAGCGATAAGGAATGTTAAGTTCATTGGTTATCACAGAGGTAGAATTATGAGATCGTTTTAGTAGTATAAATTAGTTAGAAATATCCAGATAATGAACCTTCTCCTAACCTGAATGTACTCGTGGTGGGTGACGTTTCCGCCCCGCAATGTGCAATTAAACCCGGCAAAGATGTCCTCACTGATATTTATGACTCTGGAAGCCTTGCTGATGCCACCTCGACTCAAGAACCAGAATCTGTCAAATACATCAGGATGGCCATAATGCATTCTAACCTTCAGCGGATTTGCAAGAACACGCTGACCAAGTGTGACAAAACTTGTCTCTTGAGCAGACATGAACCAGGCAAGCGACGAGACTGAGCCCGTGAAGATATGCTCCCGGACACCAAGAATAGTTGGTTTTCTGATTCCATGATAATGCCTGTACTCCTGGAGCAAATTTCTCATCTTTAGAGCCTCCTCGAAGTAATTGTCCTGGTTCATATCGATGGTCTGAACAGCATCACCACGGGTAAAGATCATTGCATGATTCTGGTTCTCCGGCTTTCCCTCGCCCAGCTTCACCGGACCAGGTAGCTTCACACGGAATATCTCCACTTCCTTCTCCAACTGGTGATCGTATTTCACCAGAACGGAGTAATACTCAGTCTCTCCTCTGCCCGCAGGCCCCGCAGGCACCTCATCCACATATGCAATACGGAGGGCTTCGTTCTCCTTCATCAGATACAGAATCTCTTCTGCCTGAGGCTCCTTCTTTGCTTTTTGAGACCCATAGATCTGGCACGCCACAACATATGTGAATTTCATCAATGCAGTCCCATACTCATGGCCTTTATACAGCATACTCACGGAACTACTTGCTCTGCTTAGGGAAGATCGGTCATTTTGAGAGTCAATACTATCCAATCGACCACCCAGTTCTCCCTGCACACTCCTCACTGAACCAAGCTCTTGAGCACCCTCCCGAATATCCATTTCAGACGCTGAGTCAAGAAAAGCGAGCATCTTAAGAGCCCGGTAGTAGTACATCATTCCCCGAACTGTACGTGCCAAAGTCTGCCCTCTGTAGGAAGCCCAAAGCCTGAGCTCTCTCACCTTGGTTGTCCACAACTCACTATCCGTCTTTATTCCTTCCCTATGCATCCGCTCCTTAAAATTTTTCCACTCGTCAGCATAAATCGTCTGCAGGTAGTACAGGGTTGATATCCCATCCTCAGTCTCATTTCGGAGTTGTTCTTTGCTGTATACAATTTCCTCGCTATAGTATGGTGTCAGTACACTGAACGCCAACATTTTCTCAACCTGAGGTGCATGAGGCATGTTCATGAAAAGCGAATTGCTGAAGAAAGCGATCCGCCTTCTCGCCTCTAGATTCACAGGGACGCTGTGCATAGAGTCCCTAGAAGTGAGAATCGTGTATAATCGCCTAACCTGCCGGTAAAAGTCTTCATTGCTTGCATCAGGAAGCCTAATAGCATTCTGAAATAGTAACTTTGAGGCTGGGTCACGTGGAGTCAACCCCTGAATAGTTAGCTCTTCAGTTGTCTTCTTTTCTATAAAGAACTGTCGTGTCACAATCTCATATAGAGACTGCAGAACATTCACCACCCGCGCAATATCTGCTTTCTCTTCATTCACCAGCCCGACCAACTTTTGTAGTGTTTCGTAAATCTTTGGCAGAAGGTCCACTTTAAAGGTCTTGGTGAACTGCTCTGACTGAATAGAAAGCTCAATCATTTGAAAGAAAACCATAACTATGGAATGTTCTTCAGTGTCAACTTTGATGATTGAAAGCAAAAGATGTTTGATGCTGTCATATGCCTCAACTACAGCACAACGCCTGTACTCATTCTTACATATTTTGTGCCACAGCCATTTATCAGGAGCGTCAACCAGCTCTTTGGCCTGGCTCAGTGCAAGCAAGAGCTCATTGCACAACAAGAAACACGGCCAGCGAATAACCCTCACATTCCAGGAATTCTTTGGCAGCTCAAGCAGCTCTACTTCTCGATCAGAAACTATATCCTCTTCTCTGAAAGCTAAGATTATCTCATTCCAGATCAATGCAAACTTGTTGGCTTCGACCTGATTAGACTCGAGTTTCTTAAACGGCCGCCCAAATCCATACCTTAGCTTTAATCTGAATATAAACACAAACTCAAGCTTAGTATAATCTTGAAAAGTTGAGTTAAATGCAGAGAATCTGCTTTAACAAAATTATAAATTTTATAGCTTGTACCGTCAAGTCAAGTCAAGCATTGTACAGTAAGTTATAAAGGAATATCAGTAGTATGCTTCCAAAGACTGACCTGTGTATACCGTCTTTAAACTTGTTACCAAAGCCTCTGGCATTCAGGAGTTGTTCCTCAGGCATTAGGTTGAACTGAATAGCGCTAGCAAAGAACTGAAACCTCAGCCTAAGCTGTCCCATGTCCCTGATCTCCCCCAGATGATCAAACAGCCCGACAACAGCACCAACTATCGAAGAATAGATTGCGTACCAAATTTGGATATCCATCAGGTATATCAACACAACTGGCAACCATAACAATGCCACAGAAAACCTATTGCTCTTGCCAAAAAACTGGTGCCACTCATATTCAACATCCTTTAAGTTCCATAGCAGCTTCGAGGGTTTAATCATTGGCTTAACCTGCAGAAAGTAGCTAAACGTGAACTTTGTTGCTAGGACAAAGATCCAGAAAGTCGAGTACTTGATGTTGTCCACTAAACCCTCTCTCAAACCTCGACCCACAAAACTTTTGCCTTGAAACCACCAAGTTAAAGCAAAGAATATTTTCCAGTTGCTCTCTTCTAGAAAGTTTCTTATCCATGGGATTATAAACAGAGCCAAAGCCAGAATTTCAGGCACCAAGAAGATCACCACAGCGTAAAGGAATTGGTAGATCTTGTTCGTTGCGGCATTGGACCACCGCCTATCTTGCCTCTTCTGCTTCCAGATGTTAATGTAGAGGACAATAAAAGCTAAGATCCAAACTGTGGCAGCTATAACCTTCATCAGCATTCTGAAAAATAGCCGTTTGGTCTCTCTGGAAACGAGGGGCCGCTGTGAAAGACCGTCCAGCACAGCCTGCAGGAGTCGCATACCACTCCAGGTCAAGAACACTGTCAGAAGTCTCACCTGAACATCTCTTGCCTTCAAGGCATTCCACAGCTGCCCTGTCACTGATCCTGTCTCCGGCTTTTCCTCCCAAGCTACTATAATGGCGGCTTGAAGGAACAAAGCAAGCATCACCCAAAGCCGATCAAAGCTCCTGTAGAGGTAGAAGAACGTCCTGCGCTCCACGAAACCAGTTTTCCCAACGCTTTTGCCTCTACTCTTGAAGAAATTGCTTCCCAAATCAAGCGGCCATTTCAATTTGCTGAAGCATCGATCCGTCCAGAAGTACTCGTTGATATCGTCGTAGTTCCTCCACTTGCAATGCGCCTTTGTCCCGTTATGGCTCTCATCAATCTCAGCTTGGATTGTATCGTAAATGGGTTTAACGACGCCGTTTAAGAAAGCGTTTTCACCTGACAGAGAAGGCAGATAGGGTTGGCCGGTGTTCTCATCGAGGCAGTCCTCCAGGATTTTGTTGAGCTCCGAGGCCATGTTATGGAAGATGTAACATATGCATTCAGGCATGAACCGAAGGTTCGCCGCTTCGCCCCAAATGAGGAGATAGAGCCCAACATAGAGAAGCTCGCGCCTCGAATCAGGGTTCCGATCTGAGATCCAAATATTTGATTTTTTCCCCAAATACGAGCACCAGCTGGAGTAGTTACCAAGGAGTTTCCGCCGAAACCGACGGACAACCGTGGAATCAAGAGAGTCTATGTTATCCGGCGGCGGCGTGAGACGCATCTGAGCATTCGCGAGATGAAGCACCATATGCTCGCGCTGGTTGCGAACGTTATCCTTCTGGAAACCGAAGAACAAGGCGAGCCAGTCGAGGAGATCGTAGTGAGAACGCCATTGAACGTATGGTGGACGGCGAAGGTCTCCGACGGTTTTAAGAGCTGCGGCGGCGGCACGAACCTCAGGAAAACGAAGAGAAGGATGGTCGGCGAGGAGATTGTTAACGGGAATGATATTATAGGGTTCCTCTTCGATTCCGGCCGCCAAAGGCCGCCCGGTTTGCGACGGGACGGTGCGGTGGCGGAGGCTCATAGTAGCATGTGGTTAGATCTTGGAGGGTGAAAAGACTTGACTGAATCAAACAATGGAGAATCGAAACGGTGCGATATTTCCTTTTTAGCTGAAGACGGCGACAGCGACAGCGACAACGACGAAGGAGACGATTTGGCCTCCTTTCCGCGTTTCAGTTTCTCCTTTCTTCTTCTTTTTTTCTGGCTTTAATTTGTAATTTTTTGAATTTAATTCAAATTTTTGCCAAAAAGAAAAAAAGATAATAGAATTCAAATTTCTTCCAGATCCTTTCACCTTTTATGAATCATTACCTTTAAAATGATAAAATAAAGTTTGATATAGTATTGATTGGAGAATTTTCCTTTTTCATGTTTATGGTTAATAGTAATTCTGTGTCTAAAATTTGGATATTTAACAAATCTTCTAGATTGTTATCCAAATTGGACATAAATTACTTGTTTGTGCTTCTTTTTTTATTGTCAAATAACGTTCTTCTGCTTTACTTAGCAAATGTTGAATTTTGGAGGAGACATTTTGAAGTTTTAAATGCTTAGGAAAATTCTTTGCATCTTCTTCAACCTCTCTCGTTTCTTACTACATAAGTTAAAAGAAAGAAAAAAAGTCAGCATAAAACAAAAAAAAGACATTGATGCATTGGAAAACTGACATAATTCATATCTTGAATCCGAATATCTGAGCTTTTGGAATTTTCTTTTTTTTGTTTGCTATAATTTAAGTGCTTTACAGATCGGGGCATAAATTAATAAATAACAAAAGAATAATATAAATTCATAAATAACAAAAAAAAATACAAATCAATTAAAGATCTGTTTCTGAAATTGAATGGTTATGGTGAAAAATATTAAGAATCATTCTACAACTTTTGTTATCATACATTTCCATTTGTTTACACAACAAATGCATCACTAATAATTTTTTTTTTTTTTTTTTTTTACCATAAGGCTTTCGTGCACTAATATNAAAAATGCGGGACCCACGCGGGACCCAGTGCAAAAGCACTCCCTGCACTTGCCTAGGGCCGGGCCTGCATGGGGGTTATGTAGAGTCGAACTCCAGATAGAAAGGATGTAGAGGTGATGCACTACCGCTGACCCACTTTTTTTTGTTTAAAGGTTAAGATTTCATCACCAAAAGGACCAGTTACAAGAGAAACTAAAGACAAAAAGAAAGAAGAAAAGCTTACCACTACATACTTACTTAGCAAAAGAACCCAAGCGAAGGAACGATTTACAGCGGATAATTTATACAACCAAAGTAAAACTCTAGCAGAGAAGGAGTTGAATCTGATACTGGAAAAGATAGGAGACGATTCCGCATAGTGCGATCCACCAAGCCCTGTAGGGCTAGTAACGTAGTAGTTGTGCACTAATATGTTGTAACTTCTAAGTTGTAACACTCGGTTTAAATTTGGTTTCTAATTCCAACTCCAAATTTAAACATTCGAAAACAAAGTTTTAGTATGCTTTTATTGACTAACATCATGATACCAAAAAGAACAATCAACGAAAATTATACCTTGTTCATATAATAAAGTTTGGGCCAAGCAATATTGTGTTTTTTAGCCTATTTTAACGATACAAGTGGAGCGATTTATATAAAAAACAAGAAATGTCACTAGCGGCGTGGTTTACAAAAAAAAAAAAAGTCACTAGCCGCTTTGGACGCTAAAACAAGAACGCTAATCGTACTTGCTTTTAATTTTAATTCACACACATAGGACCTCACCCCACCCTCCATACTCTTTCGGTCTTTCCCCATTCCTCTCCTTTTCCATTTTATAGTAATGTTTTGGGAATGTGTTAGTTACTAATCGCATGCAATAAAAACCTCGATAAACTGTTTCTATTATTTTGAGAAACTAATTCTGGATCATGACAAGTCCAACGACCACGCAAGTATTAGAAAAAAAAATCAAGTGAATCTAGTCATCCACTATTTAACATAAAAGATATTTAAATTTGGTTTATTATAATGTTTTTATTTGTGACTATAAGTTATTTGTATTGTATCGTTAAAAAATAGACATGTGGGATTATAATCCATAAGATGGAATCTTCCTTTTGTTCTGACACATCAAATGGTCGCATTATAAAAAGGACGTCATAGGATAAACGAATGATTTAGATCGAGCAACATATTGACGTTAATTTGCCGATCATGGAAATAATATTCTTATTTTTTGGTTTAGATATACTAAAATGTACTAGTTGAGGTACACACAAAACAATATACCCCCACACATAGATCTATCATTCGCCAGTTTATATGTATATTCAGCTAACTCTTCTTGTGGTCTTAAAATAAAATCATAGTACAGAACAAAATGTATATGTCCTTAAGGTCATTAATTGATAATGCAAGTCTCATTTGGGATCCCAGACTTAAAGATGGTAATAATATAGTCGGAATAGTACCGGTCTATAACTACATGTATCATATCTGATAGATATATAATTACGTGTACTTTAACCATTTTAGTTGGCTACACAAACTAGTAAAGTCGGCATCAAATCATACGTATACTACATTTCAAGATGAAGCGTCCACGCTAATTGTTTTAATTTGTTACAATGAGAGAAGTAACTAGCTAAAAGAAATCCAATATTAATCAAACGATTACTTTTGATCGAACGATTTTATGGCTAAGAGCCTTAGAGAAAGAGGTCTGTGTATTAATATATCGCTACCTGAAATTATTGCACCTTGCTCTATTTTTATAACAAATTTGTTGATACGTAATTACGTATTGTTAAGTATCGAACCAATTAGTTGATAGAGATTGTACAAACTACGAAGGATGCTGAATACTGGGTTTAGGTCATCTTGTAAGAGAGCTATGACAAAGGGTTAGGGTTTGAGAGGTTCGAAGATCGTGGATAGATTTGAGAACAGAGTGTTACTAGAACAACGAGATCGTGGATAGATTGTGGTTGTCGAATTCGTTTAAGTATACTTGTAAGTTACACTTAAATTTCTAGTAATATATTTCTTTGTAGAGAAATCATTTGTGTCAATTTGTGATTTACTTCAGCATCAGTAGCCCTTGGTTTTTCATTTAATTCTATTCATCTTTGCTTCAGGGTTTTTTTTACTATAAAGTATAAACCCTATAAATAACTCATACATATCTTGCTCACGTTTATCATAATTTTTTTTTCCTTTATCATAAATATGTTTGACACGTATCGTAAAGTATCGAACTGATGGATGGGAATGCTACGATACGAAGGATGATGATTGATGAAGAGTTTTCGTTATGAGTATTTAAACGTCCATGCGAGTTGGTTCAATGCTAACAGTTGCTTATCAGTTTCCATATATAATCCATAATACAAAAAAAGGAATTTAAAATATATAGAAGAAAACAATACTTTGAAAATCTCGAAACATAAAAAAGAAAACATATATATAAACACAATACACAAACTACGTCTGACATCGATATTGAGAAAATTATTTGTTTGTGTGTCTATATAGGAGAGATTTAAATTAATTAACTGATACTGAAAAGAGAGAAAAAAAAAGTTAGATTCAAGATTTCTGGAGAAGAAAAGGATCAAGGACGGAGTGAAGAGAGTATAAGAGTAAGAAGACGTAGAGGACGAGTGCAACGAAACCGGCGATTAGAGCTCCGGTGATCTGATCGCAGAACTTTGGAACTTGGCCACAAATTGGAAGCCAACCTGCGTTTGCGTTTCCTTTCTTTCCCACTTGCGCCACCGCTAATGCCGCCGATAAACTTGACGTGAGCAGCATTGTCATCACCTTCATCAACGGTTACTGATTAGCAATTAAAGTTGCCTTATATATTTTGAGCTAATCTTCACCTAACAAACGCGTGTTTTAAAGAGACAAATACTAATATGTATACACTCAAGTTTCTTACAACTTTCTACCCAGCGGTTCATCTATTATTCCTCTAAGCACAAATCAACATCAAATTATTCAACGAAAATTTTGATTTTGACAGCTAATCTACGTTACGTTATGCCGTCTTCTGTTATATTTGCAATTTTTGTTCCTAACACTTCCTCGCATTAAATTTTCCTACCAATATTTTGAGAGTATTATTTATAGAACCGAAACTTTTGAACTTTGAATACACAAATTTTTAATTAGTCTTGTCTCAGATGACATAGTGAAGTATATCATAATCTTCATATTATCCGTTACATCATTTAAATGGATCAAAACGAGAAAATAACTATCAAAAACTGAAAAAAAAAAAAAAAAAAAAACNAAAACCAGTTGTGAAAGTTTCTCCACCGAAATATTACCGAGATTGCAGCTCTGTTGCAAATAGATAATGTTGTTGACATGCGATGAATATATTTTCAAAATATTATTCAGGAAAATCAGTTGTTAATACCACAAATTAACTAGATATTAACAACTTTACCTTCAAAGAAAACTATTAGCTTAAAAGTAGTATGCAAATGAATAAAGATACGCAAAAGCTACCACAAAAATATGAATTGTTACCAGATCTAAAACGAGGACGAACTTCCACAGCAAACTCTCCTTTGGAAGAAACAGAACTAGAAAGCTATAAACACTCACGACAGCGTTTGCGATCACAAAATACCTACAAAACATGTTTTATCCAGTTATTACGTATTCACATAATTCATAAGATGAATAATTTACATGTATATATGTAAAGCATTGAACGCATACAAATTAACACAAAATAAGAAGAAAATTTATATGTACTTAAACGCGGCCATATCGGTGTATTTAGCTTCAAGAGAGACAGCGAAGAAGGAGGCTCTCTCACGGCTAGTGACCATAACGATTAAAGCGGCGAGAGCCGCCCCAAACGCCGCTAATCGTAGCACAAACCCTCCTATTCTCTTCGTCAACTTCACCATATTTGTCGATCAATCAGAACTTCGTTTTCTAATTTTTTTTATGGAACACAAAAAAATATGTACTCATGAAGAGAAGACACAGAAACACATGAGCTCATGAAATATATTAAGTGGTAATTAACAATATATATATACTATTAATTGAGTGGGGTGTGTTGTTAGTTGAGATTTTTCAACTATATTCACCGTCATCGTCCGATTTTCAACACACGAATATTTTTCTCTTTGCAGTGATGACACGCGAAACCGTAAATTAAACCAGTAAATTAATCAATTATTTTACAGAATGTTCTGACGTGGGAGTCCCAAAATTATTGTTTTTTTCTTTCTTTTATTTATTTTGCAAGTATCGTAAAATGACTAGTACTGAATTTTAAATGGGATTTTTGGCTCAATAACCCTATAAAGCTAGCTATCAAAGTTTGACCAGAATATGCTGTGTATGCTGTGTAAAAAAAAATTGATACGATCATTACAAACCATATGTTAAAAGTTAAAACCAAATGTGAAAGTATGTATGGGAAATAGTATTTTTTTTCTTCTTGATTATTTTTTAATGATCAGTGACATCGCCGAATAAACAAAATGTATCTCTTTTTTTTCAGTGAGCCGTTGTCCTAACTTTAGGTGTATCTTGGTGTATTTGTCTGGTGGCCTTGTATTAAAGTTGACATTTTTAATAGAAATTCTAATATATATATCAACCTTTTGTCAACGGTTTCTTTGATAAATTACATACAAAAAACAGTGTATCTATCTAAATCTATATGCACAGACTCAGAGGGTCGGTTTAGAATTTTTTTTTTTTTTTTTTCACATTTAATATGAATCTTGGTTCCTCCAACTATCGGTCCAACATTACTTTCAATGGCAAAAGTCCCTGAAAAACAAAATAGAGTTTTGATGTATGATCGAGAGATTATTGTGTCTTGTAGTGGGTGACCTATTTAAAGTCTTTTCATTAGATGGAAAAAGAAATAGAAAGAGAACATTCCCCTACGTTTTAAAAATGGAACCCAATTATAGAAACTGGATAAGAACTGGTTTTCATCATGTACATTTTTCACTAATTTTTGCTTAAACCATTAAATGTCTACCAACTACGTACCAAGATTTAGCTGCCACGACGGCTGAGAGGATACAAAATACATGTATATTAAAAACACAACGAGTGTTAAGAATGCGAATTGATAACTAAAGTAAAACAAAAATCAAAATGTGTTAAGACCACACACCTTTATAAACATGTTAGGGATACTTTCTTAGTTCTTTTTTATACATAAAACGAGTTTGGCTGGCAAGTCTACAACGAGCAAACGATGACCTCATGCTTTTAATTTTATTTTATTTTATATTTTATATAAGCTAGCTGGTGATGCGGAAACCTTGATCGATTTAAAAGGTGGCTTGTTGGAAAAACTTAAATAAAATGCATTACTAATTTACCACTAACATACAGTATTGTATGACTATATTCGTCACTGGAGTAACGCGCATGGTTTTCAGTTTTCACTTTTCACTTCAGGTTTGTCAGGTCAAAATATGTAAACGGGCTAATGTTTCATACATGGCCCACATTAGCCCGTAAAGTATGTTTCCAAATCTTTTTGGGCTTATATATTAGTCCACACTCCACAGCACGTAAAAATGCGTATCAAGCGTAATTACTGAAAATAAATGCGTTTTCTGTTTTATATTTCCGAGTTTTTTTTTTTCCGCAAACGCAAACGTATGATAATTTGTTTTTAGTAGAAAATAAAACAATTTAAAGAAGCAATATATTTGTTTTCACGTAAAATAAAAATATCTGCTTCAGTTTCTACTAACACACTTTCTCTTCCATAGTTTCGTTATCTTTTTTTTTTTTCTCTTTCTTTTCTTATCTGGATATTATTTTACACTTGGGATTAGGAGGATCTCTCGTGCTTCTTCGCTCCTCTCTCTCTCTCTCTCTCTCTTACCCATGGCTGCTTTCACTTGTACCTCTCGTCCTCCGGTTTCTCTCCGTTCTGAAACGAGAATCGCATCCTCACCATCAGCTTCTCTCTCTGCTCGGCGGATGTTCGCCGTCTTACCCGAATCAGGAGGATTGAGAGTCCGTCTTTCTCTCTCTCCGGCGTCGTTGACCTCGATTAATCCTAGGGTATCTCGACTACGAAGAGGTGTCGTCTGTGAAGCTCAGGAGACTACTACGGATAGTATGTTCTCGCACCCTCTCTGCTATACCTTCATTGTTTCGATTTCGTTTGATTTTCTTTGGTTGTGTGTATCTTCTGGGCTTGATTCGTGTTAATTGATGGATTTTAGTAGTGAATTAGGAACTGATTTCGTTTCGAAGATTGATCGTTGTGTGGAAATTGGAACTAGGATGCTCGATTTTTTCTGTTGTTGAACGCATTTCGTAATCTGTAGTCTGCTAAAAAAAAAAAACTTTGTGATAAGTTCCAAATTACTGAATCTGGAAGAAGAGTTTCTTTGGGAGAGTATTGGTTTGAGTAAATTCCTGCTGAAATTGAGGTTTCCGTTAGCGTAACGATTCATGCCATTTGCGTGAAATGTGAAGAAAGTTGCATTTTAGGATCTCTTCTCTCAGTGGGTATTCTCTTTCACGTTTTTAAGTAGAAGAACCTATAAATTGTGGGGTACCTACTCAGATATCCACTGAGAAAGTTTTGAATTATTTGGCTTAATTGGATCAAAAATAAGAAAGTTTTGAATTATTTGGCTTATGAGAGAGCAATGAGGATTTTGTGCTTTAAAAGTATATCAATAGTATTGCTTTTCTAAGGTATTAGACAGGCCAAGTCCTTTTCCAATGATAATTGTGTTTAGTGAGATTAGCAAGTCCTCTCTGCTACATTGCTACTCATTAACACGACTGTAACATAAAACATTAGGACTGCTTTTGAATTGCACAAACTTCATTCTGTTTCCGCTTCCTTCACGATTTCTCCCTTCCTTGAAGATGTCTGTGCTCTAAATAATCTGTAACTCCTTTAAAAAGAATTTGTGTTCAGAGAAATTGTCACTTCTTTATTGAGATCATCTAGTATAGGTTCAATGCAACATACCCATGTGAGCAAACGTGGATGAATGGTTCTGATGTTTCTCTGTTAACTTATTGAAAGCATTATCCTTCTATCTTGACTGATCTGTTTAGCTTTAATTCATGCTAAGTTGTTGATTTTGCTTTTTTGATCATAGTAGTTTCAGTAGTCAACGACACGACGTGGGAGTCTCTAGTTCTCAAGGCAGTCGGGCCAGTACTGGTAGACTTTTGGGCACCGTGGTGTGGACCTTGCAAAATGATTGACCCGCTCGTGAATGAACTAGCGCAACAGTACACAGGGAAGGTCAAGTTCTACAAGCTAAACACGGATGAATCTCCTTCAACACCAAGCCAGTACAATGTTAGAAGCATCCCAACGATCATGATCTTTGTCAATGGCGAGAAGAAGGATGCAATCATAGGTGCAGTGCCCAAAACCACACTCACAAATAGCATCGACAAATTCTTGCAATGAGATTTCACTCTAAGTCTGTAACATCTCTCTCCATCTCTCTCTCTCTCTCTCTCTCTCATTCTCATTCTCATTCTCATTCTCATTCTCATTCTCTCTGTAACTGCGTTTCTTTATAGCTATCTGCTTCTTCTATTGTATCTTTCTTCATCACTGAGAACATCTAGACCTGGATAAATAATATGATGTCTATGTTTCTTATCTTATTTTTTATTCTTGGTTTAAAGACATTTCAGGTCAATCTGTATACTAATGGAACCGCATGAACAAACAATAATTGATGGAATCTCTTTTAGGTCATGAGAGAGAGAGAGAGAGAGCGCTTTAAGATTGTTCGGTTCTGCAACTTTTTTGATGGACACACGCTAAGATTTTGTTTGCCAAATATTCTAAAACTTGTCGTATTGAAGATTAGATTCTGTTATACTCTAACGAGCGCATTATACGTAAAGGGGTTAAAGGGTTAAACATGTTTTGAAGAAAGATAATTTAAAATTGAGAAAGGTCTTCATCGATCCACGAGCAGTGGAGATCACGTTTGAATTTTCACAAGCAAAAAGAAATTCACCATAGTTTTATTTGTGTACTAGATTTATGGATAAAGGATACGTCAATTAGGGACAAAATGAATGAAAGCCAAACGCATTTGGGTTTCTTGGACTGATCCACAGTAGCCGACAAGGTTTTGGGATATTCGAGTCGATGATACTGTCCCAAAATTCGAACCAAACCAAACTATTTACTATGGATAATGATAGAAAATCTAAGAACATAATAATTTGATTTGTTATTTTTCAGAACTGAGTTCAGACCCTAGTTCGGAAAATAAATTAGACTCGGCCCAATTGTTCCGGTTGCTATCCTAAATCAAGAACATGATTTTCATTCTGTTATAAATCTGTAGGCCAACTTAAACTGGAAACCGGTCGAGGTGTAACATTCTGTCAGATTTATTATAATGAAAACCATGTTCTTGATTTATGACATTCTGTCATTAAGTGTCATAAACCGGTCGAGGTGTAACATTCTGTCAGATTTAACATTCATTCTTCTTAGATTTTCTATCATTCTGTCATAAATCTGTAGGCTATCCTAATTCCGGTTGCTATCCTAAGAAGAAAGGTTGTAAACACTAATTGTATTCCATATAGGATCATTGCACCGCAATTTTTTTTTTCGTATAATCAATAAAAGAAATATGTTTGTTGAGAAAAAAGAAAAAGAAAAAACTTACCGTAGCAAACTCTTTTTATTTTATTTTTATTAAAGGCAAACTCATTTAGAGTAAAAAATCTTTCATTATAGTTTTTCTGCCTGAGAAACCAAAATCCCAATAGCCAAAAATCTTAACCGAAAATCCGATTATAACACCTTCTAATTGTAATGCAATGTGTTTTGTATTGCCTTCCACTATATGTAACGTTTATTGAGACATCATAAACATATATTTACGCCGAAGATAAGGTCAAAATAAGGCTACACGTCAACTTCCCAACCCTATCGATTTTATAGTATTATCCTCTTGTCCTGATAAATGCATTTGCATGACCTTTTGTTTGTATAAACTTTTCGTGAGCTTACAAGTCGCAACATATACAAATGGAACAAAAGCACAATGACCGAAATTAGAACAAGTGTGGAAAATTGAAACAAAGCAAGTCAATATCGGACAGCTTCGTTAGACCTACCCCACCTTAGGTTCTTGCATTGTTTGATAAGGCAAACTTATACGAAGACTTTCTTGATGTTTTAAAATTGACAACCGGACAATCTTTTAATCATTTGATTTTGAGTGTCGGCCATATTCTCCTACCAAACATGCTGCGGCTTGATTAGATAATAATAAAACAATAAAACGATAGATATGTTTAAGACAGTCAATTTAGTTAGAATAAACATGAACTGTCGTTAAAGCTTTTGAAATATTGTTAACAATATACTCCCTCTATTTAATAAGTGATGTTTTAGGAAAAAAAAATTGTTCACAAGTGATATTATCACAAATCAATACATTTTGTTATTTGAATTTTGCATATTGTTTTCTAACTGGTTGAATTATTTTGAGATTGGTAATAAAACATATTTTATTTTTTAAAAATAGAAAATTAAATGACTATGTATACAAAAACCTTTAACATCACTTATTCAAGAATAGATAAGAGTATTAATAAATATATAACGGAATCACTTATAGTGTAAATATCATTGTTCTATTGTTGAACTTATACGATACACGTGTTTTAATCCTTATGAAATAAATAGCATAGAGTTAAACCCGATGCAAAAATATTGACAAACATCCAAAAGGAAGCACAAGAAATATGAAGTGGATGATCTTGTCGTTGACTACTTTGAGACTTTGAGTGCAGTGGAACGTGAATATTTCGATTGTAAATAATGTGATATCATCATCATCAATTTGATATAGCAACACTATTTTTTGTCAGCAACATAGATTCATACATTCGGATGATAACAGCATACTAATATTTTAATTTAAACTATTAATTAACTTATATGTTATGGTCGGAATAGCAACAGACTTAACAATCTGATTTAATTTACAAGGTATTAAACCAATTGGATACTGAATTACGAGTTCAAACCAATCAGACCAATTATTTTTCTGTAAGGTAAGAAGTAGAACAATCAAGTGCTCCACGCGCCAAGAGAATTAGTCAGATGATACAACAAATCCCCATAAATTAATTGTTTTTGTGCCTAACCACGAAAGAAATTTGACTGAAAAACCTCAAGATCTGGCTTCTATATTCTACTTTATTAAGAAAACAGTTGTAGAGAATACAAAAATAGTACGAAAGGAAAGGCCCACAAAGCAAAACAACGTGTCTCGTGAGTTTGTTTTGTGAGAATCATCGTTAGTTGTGAAGATTGCCAAGCGTGAAGAGAGCCATCTTCGACCTCTCTCATACGTCCTTTTCTCTCTACATTTTACCCAATCATCGTCTTCCACTGTTTATTTATAATTTATTGATATTATATTCACATATATCTTCATATAATGTCAAGAATCATAATAATAATTTGTTATAGATTTTTTTAAGTGTAAGTGTGTAACCCACCATAAATATACAATTTTGAATTTGTTTCAACGATCGATGATCTGTCTGTTTTTTAGTATTTTTTTCCTTTGTGAATTGGAGATATACAGCTGCGACGATCGTATGTAGTCAATATTCACAATTATTTTTTGACTTGCTATATATTCATCATGTACAATTTACTTTATATATGTGCATAACATTTATAACGAAAGGTAAATGTTTGGTGAATGCACCTAGAAAGAAGCAATTGGACATTTGTGCGTTCTGCCACGACCGTTACACATAAGGAAGGGATAGTAACATTATCCAACCTTTACAAAATTGAATGTTCGTTTTTATCCATCTGAGCAAATTATATCTTGCTATTCACCAAAAAAAGAAAAAATGATCTTGCTAATTGTGATAGTACAATCTTAAGTTTCTGTTAAAACATCTTGAGTTCCATCAGTCTATCATTTTGTGGTTGAATCTCACGACACATACATAAATTATGGGATAAATTTGGATAGTGACAAAATATTAGTGAAATTGAATACCACTAGCCGATATAACCTCAACGCCATGATATTATTAAGCACATGGAGTTTTTTTTATAGTCCGATTTTAATCAAAGAAAAGGAAACCAAGATATTATATGTTTTTTTTTTTTTTTTTTTTTTTTTTTTTTTTAAATANTTATACGGTTTATAAGTTACTATAACTTTAACAAAACTACAAAAGAAGAAGAAGATATATATGGTTAGAGTTATCTTAAAATAAACAGATTAAAACACCGGCGAATCTTTTATCTTTCACATCGCCACGTCATCAGGATATCATTGCGTTCTCGAATTCGATGCGTAATAATATCTTTTTATTTTATTTATTTATCTTATAAATGGAATCGCTTTCTTCATTTCATTGCTGCTTCTCGCTTCTACAAAACCCAGATTTCTCTCTCTCTCTCTAAATTTATCGCAAAACACTCTTCCCTCTCTGTTTCTCTCTCCTTTCTCATCTCAATCTCTGGCTCAAAGTTCAGTCATCGATACAGTGATTAGGGTTTCCCTCAAACGGCGCCGATTGTCTGGTGAATCTCTCTCTCTCTCTCTCTTTCCTATATTCGCGCGTATGCGTGGTTACACACAGACTGTATAACTGTGTATCTGTGACTATACTTATTCACCGGCGATTTCGCTGTCTTTTGTTGGGTTTTATTTCATTAGATTTGAATTGCTGTTGAACTTTTTTCTGTATGCAATGAATTTGACTCTCTGCTTTTTCATTTCTCTTTTCTCTCTTTGTTGCGAGAAATTGATCGAGTTTGTTGTTTTCCTTAGCTAAGCTTTATACAACGATGATTCAGTATCGTGATTATCGGTTACGAGTTTCTCGGAAGATTCTTAAACCCTGCTCCTGTTAAATCCTGGGTTTTTTTTTTTTCTTTAAATTTTAACCGGTTTACCAAATTTAAATTTCAGTGTTCTTCTTTAGCTGGTCGATTAAGGATTTAGGATGATTTTAAATTTTAATTTTTTTTAATGACTTAATAACCTAATTCTCACCACATCTGGACGAAAAATAGGCCATCTTTGTGTGATTCACTTGTAAATCAGATTGATAAGAACTCATTGTATTCATCTGTATCTAATCCTTTACTGTTGCTTGGAAAAACAAAACAATTTTTTGCAGACTCTTGAGACCAAATGGCATTGGACCAATATTTTGAAGATGCTGCTGTTCCCGGAGAACTCTATGGAGAAGGTGCATTTTGTTTCAAGAACACGAAACCAGAACCCATCGCAGTCTCGGTTCCTTGTGATGATTCGAATTTCGACTGCAACATTTGCCTAGACTCGGTGCAAGAGCCGGTTGTGACGCTCTGCGGCCACCTCTTTTGCTGGCCCTGCATCCACAAATGGCTTGAAGTACAGAGTGATGAATACCAAAGACACAGAGAGTGTCCTGTTTGTAAATCCAATGTGTCTCACTCTACACTAGTTCCTTTGTATGGCCGAGGCCGTTGCAGCAATACTCATGAATATGGTAAAAGCAGTAGTGTGCCTAGAAGACCAGTAGGACCGGTTTACAGGATCGAGATGCCGGATTCGCCTTATTCGAGTAGTACCGATCTCCGGTTATCGCAACGGGTGCATTTCGATAACCCGCAGGGAGGTTATTACCCTGTCTCAGGGGTGTTGAGCTCGAACAGTTTGTCGTACTCTGCGGTTCTTGATCCGGTGATGGTGATGGTTGGAGAAATGGTGGCTACGAGGTTGTTTGGAACACGAGTGATGGATAGATTTGCGTATCCGGACAGTTACAGTCTTGCGGGGACAAGCGGGCCGAGGATGAGGAGACGGATAATGCAGGCGGATGAATCGATGGGAAGAATCTTCTTCTTTTGCATGTGTTGTGTGGCTCTGTGTCTTCTCTTGTTTTAGAGTTCTCGTCAATAGCTTTGTCCTGTTGTTCACTTTGTTTTAAGTGTAAGGTCACATAGACGTAAGAAATGTACATTTTTTGTGTTATAAAACAAATCAAAGTTGACTTTGGATTATACCATTCACAAACTCTTAAATGCACAGCTCGGTTATCGATGTTTTAAGATAACTCTGTTTCTGCATTCGCTTTCATTACACTCGCATAACTCGAGGCATTGAGGGGGTTATATAATGGACGACCATAGTCTCTCTCATTTGGCAACTTCTCTTGCTTTGTCCTATTGTTCACTAAGGAAACGTAGACTACAAATGAAATACCATTTTGTAGTGTTGCTAATACCATTTTGTGACCCCATACCAAAGTTGCTCAGTGTTAAGCAGTTTGTGTTGGGTTATATTCTTGTTAACTGGCATGATTTTCACGTGTATACATAGCCCAGTGGTAGAACAATAAGGCTTTTAAAAATACTATATAGTGGAACAGGTGTGTTATGCTGACTTGGATTTACAATTTACACTCCATAAAACTCTGTAATCGAGGAGTTTGGTTTATATTTCGAATTTTAAAAAGACTTTCACTCTGTTTCTGGTTTGACTTTGAGTACACTTACAGTAATATCTCTACACGTCTCTCATTCGGCAAGCTCTCTTGCATTTCTTGGCTCATTCTTCCAGTTGGTAAGTCTCTCTATGCCCGATCCTCTTCTTTGGTATATGTTGACTTTTTGTTTTGGTTGGAGAAATAAAACTGTCCTCATTTCGAACAATTTGTGTAGTGATATTCAGGTTTGAGATGGACATTTCTGAAGCAGGGTTAGATAGAATTGAGGCACAGAGATCAACAGATGTGTCTCACGACCAACGGAGAAAAATAATCCTTCTGTATGAATCTGATAAACAAAGGCGCACGCGCACTCAGTTCACGAGGTCTTCTTCAATCCCCAGGAAGAGAAGGCACAAAGTCACCGGAGTCTGTGCCAGAGTTCTTTATCAATCTTAAGCTGTCGGATTTTTTCGACCTCCCTGGAGAATATGTGCTGATGAACGTGGAGATGTTTACCGCATTGGATGATGGTGAAAAATAATGGCTAGAGAAATCGAGAAGCCATGGAGCGCCACTTGCATGCCTCAAGAGCGATAGAGGAGATTCTATTCTTCACCTTGCTGTTGTTTCGGGTAGTCTTGAAATAGTGAAGAGCATTGTCTCTGAATTTCCATGCCTTCTCTTGGAGCCAAACACAAATGATCAGCTTCCGCTTCATGTGGCTGCTTGTGCAGGCCATTCAGATGTTGTTGAGGATCTTGTTAGGACATTAACATTTGTTTCAGCTAAAATCTCTGAACAAGAGAAGGAGAGACTAAATCTATATGTTGTGAAGGACAAAGGTGGAGATACTCCTCTGCACTTGGCCTTGGAAAGACGATTTATGGAGATAGCCTCTTCTCTAGTGAAGGAGAACATACAAGCTTCGTTTCTTTCAAATAAAAATGGAATATCTCCATTGTATTTGGCAGTAGAAGCTGGAGATGTATCACTTGTGAAGGCGATGTTGAGAATTTCAGGCAACGATGTTTCTCAGGGGAGAAAGTTTGACTTAGAATATTCACAGTTACAAGGGAGAAAATATTTTGCACATGCTGCTTTGAAGCTCATGAGTACAGGTTTGTTTTGCAATTTAATAACTTCAAATCTTGTTAGCACACTAACCTGATGACATTCCCACTTTTTTTTATCAGAGATTCTTGATGTCATTCTTAAAGAATGTCCAAGTCTTGAGGATGAGAGAGATGAAGAATATGGACTTGTCTTTCGTTTGGAGCGTCCATGGGATAACGAAGGAGTATGCAATTTTTTAGACCGATCAACAAAGAGTGTTTATGTATGCGACGATGATGGGTCATATCCAATCCATATGGCAGTAAAGAAAGGTCATAAGAAAATCATGTTAGAGATTCTAAAACGTTGTCCATATTCAAAGCACCTGCTTAACAAAAGAGGTCAGAACATTCTTCACATTGCAGCTAATAGTGGGAGATTTCAAATTCTTAATCATTTGACGACACACGAACAAACAAATGGCGCCCTAAACACTCTTTGTTGATCTAGCCACCATAAAGTGGCGCCCTAGAGCTGCCCGTTGCCTTGTTGGACAAGAAAACCTGTTCATACAAAATAACAGCTGCTTGACAGCTCTGGATATTGCTGAGTTGTATATCAAACCCAACTACATCTTCAGGGAGGTACGTCTAACTTCCAACCATAACATTTTTCTTTTTGTTTTTCTCTCTTTTTTGATCCCCACATCGATTATTTTGCAGAGGTTGACAATTGTGGTCTTAGTACACGGTCACTTTGAAAACGATCCTAAAAGCATTCAAACCATGAATCTAACAAGACCAACAGTGCCATTGGACCGCGGCGGGAACAAAGAGTACATCAATGCCCTTATAGTGGTGGCAGCTCTTGTAGCAACCGTAACATTTTCTGCAGGTTTTACAACCCCCGGTGGATTCAAGAGCACCTCCTCTCCAAATTTGGGCGTCGCAACACTAGCAAATGACCGCCGTCTCCACATGTTTCTGGCATGTGACACCATTGCAATGGGAAGCTCAGTTATAGCAGTAGTTTCTCTGATTTGGGCGCAGTTAGGGGATCCTGCACTATTTCGTAGCTCCGTTAACTTGGCCTTGCCATTGCTGTGTTTTTCTCTAATGTGGATGGCGAATGCATATTTTTCCGCCATGATGCTCACAGTTGGGCCTGTTACAGGGTTTATGATCGTCATTGTACTTGCATATTTGATCTTCCTATATATACGTGATGCACGTAATCCTTGTCCCTCACATTTTCCTACAGCTATTGAGGTTTGGACCTTCTCCTGTAGTTAGTGCGGTTTTCTTGTCTTTTCTGAAGTTAGTTATTGACGACAGTGATGAAAGTTATCCGACCTCTTCTACTCAGAGTCACATGTCTATCAAGAAGGCGGAGTCTGTTGAGATCTCAGGCGAAAGGCTACACACTACTTAAAAAGGGAGATTAATGTTTTAATTCCATTGATGGATTTATGTAATTTCATTTGATACTGTTTTCACTATATATTTTCTTTTACCGTTCATATTAATGTCGAAACAGAAAGTAATGGTGTGGGAAACATGTAAGATTTTGAGATGGTTTATCGAGGAAAACGAAGTTCATGTGTGTTTCAATCACTAAGTAGTGCTGCTATCCTTGATCGTCAAGTAAACGTTCTTAGACGTTTTAGACCTATCTTTAAATGGCTATCATTCCGGGCTCGTTTTAGCAACCGGCAACAAGTTTACTAGAAGCAATTAGAGTATTTTTGACCAGATGGCCTTAGACCAATCTTTTGAAGATGCTTAGCCGGAGGACCCTATGGTTATGGAGAAGTGCATTTAGCTTCAACACGTATACTGTTCTGGACTTCATATGCTCATCAATACGCCGTCGTTTATTGGAAGGCTTTGAGGAATAGGCCCAAGTTCTCTCACTCTTTAAAGGCCCAATTCCTTATGATTTTCCGATCTCCGACACTTGTTCTTCATCAGCCGGCGGAAATCGCCTTGTTCCCGTCGACTGAGTTCGAGCATCCGGAGAATCCGTGACCGGAATTGAAATTTCGAATGAAAGACCAAAAACCAGAATCGAGGGAGAGTAGGAGTGTGACGACGATGCAGACCTGGATCAGCTGGAGCAAATAGATTGAGCTACGAGTCGATAGCCAGGAGCAGCTGAAGAAGATACATTATCGAGGATCAATGGTGTAATTAATCAAAAAGCTGGTTCGTGATGATTCTCTTGCTTTCCGTTTTAAATTTCCCAGGCCTGTAAGCTGGAACTAAGACACGTCACAAGCTTTCTTCATCAGATTGAAAACGAACATATGTATCTGTAATATGGATCCAATGCTAATTTTTAATGGAAAGGTTACAGGCTTTTTTTTTTTTTTTTAACTTCTGATTATTTTAAAACTACTTGTTCCCACAATTGCATGTTACTATAACTTATAAGAAGACAAGGTAGCTGTAGCCTGTAGCTGTTTTGTTTCCTGCTATATTGGTTGTTTATTCATTATCATATCTGAGTTAAGACTCTAAATGCATAGCTTTTCATGCCATCTTGCTTTTGATAACATCATGCTCTGAAGATCCCCAAAGTTTCAGAGTGATCAGTATAAACTCTCAGCATTCTTGAGGAGGTCAAGCATATCATTGAGGAAGAGGATGTATACCTCTGGTTTGAAAATTTCCAACAGATCCTAGTCTCATTGTCATCTTTCCTAGTAAGGTTCACTTTATTACATCTATGGATTCAGAGACTTATAGGGCAGTGGTGATGGGTAAAGTGAAAGATTTTGAAAAGGTAATGCTGGAAAATGAAATTCCTCTTCTTGATCAGGTCACTTTTCAGGGAAACACGATCCTGCACCTTGCTGCTATTTATGGTCATGACCAACTAGCGAGGCGTATCCTTGACCATGAGCTAAGCGTTCTTAGAAGTTGGAACCCTAACTTAAATGGTAACTTCGTCCCAAATTTCTCCCATTACCAGACTCTTTTGGTGAGACAAAACTCCAAGGGAGACCTTGCTCTCCACGTAGCAGCTGCTGCAGGACACGATCTGATAGTTGACCTTCTCGTTGAATCTCTTAGACGGCTTCCCTAAGATAGAAATGTCGTTCTTCGATCAGAGCAGATAGTAATTCGAAATGTTTTCAGAGTTTCCAACAATGATGGGGATACTGCATTGCACCTCGCGCTGAAAGAAAGCCATGTAGCTGTTGCCTTGCAACTTGTTCGTGAAGATCAGAGCACTTGCTTTCTTCTGGACAAGGAAGGTGTATCTCCATTGTATATGGCAGCTGAAGCTGGTCATGTTGCACTTGTGGAGCATATGTTACAGGGTCTGGAAGCAAGCTTTGTTGGGAAGTCAGTTTTGTGTGCTGCAGTTAAAAGCAAGAATCTTGGTCAGTTCTCTTCAGTCTCATCCTTTTTCCTATAAGCATTAGAAGAGAATCTTATGGATCTTGTTGTATTTGTTCTGTCATGGCAGATATACTAACAGCTATACTGGAGAGTGACCCAGATCTAATAGACTCAAGGGATGAAAATGGAAGAACTCCGCTTGCCTTTGCGGCATCTATTGGATACGACATAGGAGTGAAGCATATGCTAACCAGCTTTGCAAGCTCTGCACAGATTGCTTACAGTAAGAATGAAGATGGTTCTTTCCCCATTCACTCAGCATGCATTGCGAGTCGCACCTCGGCTCTCAAGGTTATCTTAAAAAAACCACCTGTTGGGGTCGGATTCCTCCCCAAGACACTGTCGTTTGGAGTAGGCAAATAATGGAAAAAGGCCGGGCCGGACTAAACCAAGTCAGGCTGAACCGACGGTCTATCTTAATGAGCCAAATCGGCTTGTCTTGGTGGGCCAAACCAAATTAGCCTTAATTGAAGGCGGCGCGAGCAGAAAAGGAAAGTGGCGCGAGCAGAAAATTAAAGTTTACATTTCGTGTAAAAGTCGGTTGTAAAAGTCGGTTCCTATTCTCTTATAAATAGGAGAATAGTCATTATTTAAGGCACACTTCTAGATAGCAAAAAGGCATACGCCACAAACTTTGTAACTTTCAAAACAGCTAATAAGAAAACCATCATTTGGATCGAACTGTCTTTTACTCATTAAATTCACGGCTCGAAAACGAACCAAGAACCATTGTGCAAATTCGGCTCGCACACCACCCAGACACGATAGAGATGCTTAACTCACAGGGTCTTCATGTCGCTGCTGAAAGCGGGAACGCAAGAGCTGTTAGCTATCTGCTGGGAAAGGCTGAAATTAAAAGGTTAATCAATGAACAAGACGTACAAGGAAACACATCGTTACATTTAGCCAGCATAACTTCTCATCCAAAGGTTGTAAGTCTCTTTATACAGGACAATAGTGCTGACTTGAAAGTACTGAATAACAAAGGGCTCACCACTTTAGATGCAGCTGAGGAGCATATGGCGGCAATTCCTTCACTCCAACAGGTATGGCCTGTCCTCCCATTGGATATCATTGTATCTGAAGCTGTTGACGTCACTGAACATTTTTCATGTTATACGCATTTCCAGTGGTTGATATGATTGGCATTGGTGTCTGCTGGTACCACTAGAGGTCCACGAGTTTATCTGAGAGCATACATTTCTGGTCCTATGACCGATGAGGACTCAACCCTCAAAATGTACAAGGACAGAGTAAACACTCTCCTTGTGGTGGCAACACTGGTGGCTACAATGGCTTTCGCTGCAGGCTTGAGTGTGCCACTA
This sequence comes from Noccaea bulbosa, assembly GCA_900406535.1. NCBI lineage: Eukaryota > Viridiplantae > Streptophyta > Magnoliopsida > Brassicales > Brassicaceae > Noccaea > Noccaea bulbosa. The sequence goes on from OVBJ01000377.1 coordinate 25,002, forward strand.
GGTTATAACAGCACAGAGTTCAAGTCAAATATCAAGCATTCTTACGAAGAATCTGCGTTTCATGCTTTTGTCATCTGCAATAGCATTGCCGTCTATGCTGCTGTTATATCCACAGTTGCTCTTATAGGGACACAACTGGCTGACCTGAAATGCATGCTGACCACTTTCAAGTTTATAGTGCCACTTCTGGGGTTTTCTATTATCGCCATGTCTTTGGCTTTTGTCGCAGGGTTATACCTGGTCCTGGGACAACATCATTGGCTCGCCATATTTGTCTTGGCTTCAGGTGGCTTCTATCTTATGGCTCTTCTTCTGCTTATCATCCCTTATGCTTCGCCTTACACTTTAAGTCCGCTACTTTTCCGCTATTTTTTGCGGTTTCCCTTTTCCATGTTGGTTTTCTTTGCGCACTGGAGGGATGGCACTGATGGGGAATGCTCGTCACGAGTTTTCCGTTGGTCATTTATTGGTTAAAGATCAAGAAGAATCAATTTGCTTTGTCTCATGATTGTCAAGCTTTGAGTTTGAAGTCTGAGGTGCTGGTCTTTGGTGAATTAAGTTTTGGGACAATAGCTACTCTGATTTGAAGTCTGAGGTCTTGGTCTTGCAATGCAAAGCTCCGTCGTGACTCGTGACAATGGCTGCTCTGATTTGGGCGCAGATGGGTGATCCTGCACTCGCTCACAGATCTTTATAAGTGGCCTTGCCATCGCTGTTTTTCGCTCTGTTTTGCATGCCGTGTGGTCATGCTCTTTGTCCTTGGCCCTCACGTTATTCTGCAGATACCTGACATTCCTGCTTTCTTTGGTATATTTTTCTTGCATTTTTTGTGGTTTGTTAATGACGAGAACGATGAGATATATCAGACCTCTGTGAAGATCCTAGGCAAAGATAATGTTGAAAAGCGTAGTTCCCAAAAGAGTGTTTTTCTTGTAAACATGTGAGTTGTTTAAATCCGTGGTTTTATTATACTTGTTCCTTGAAGAGAGCGTTTTCTATTAGGGGTTGGTTTGCTTCTTTCTCTGATTTGTACCCTTTTCAAATAGATGAAGTGCATCTTTTGATGCTTGTCAATCTAACTTAGGTTTGAGTCCCTAGAAACACATGCTGATTTCTATTGGAGTTGGTTAGGTCCAGTATACTAATACTTGGTGTTATCCTAGTTAGCGGATAGTCAAAATTACCTCTTGTGGTTCGGTTTTTAACCCACTGTGTCCCCAAAATCTTCAGACACATCTTTGACTGATCCTACATCCTTTTGCTTATACCTGGTCGTGAGGCTTGGCTTGCCATTTTTATCTAATTTCGAGTTCTGAACACATGATTCCGCAGATACGCATTCCTGCTTTCTTTGGTGTTTGTCTTGTTTGCATTTTATGTGGTTTGTTAATGATGAGGATGATGAGGTGTTGCATGCACGTCTGTTAATATCTCAGGAAAGGATCATCTTGAAAAGCCCAAAAGTAAGTATTTCTTAGAATGTAATTTGTATGATATGGTGGTTGGTTGTTGTTTTTGCAATCCTGTTTCGGTATGTTTTCTTACGAGGGATTGGTTTGCTTATATCTCTGACTTGTACCCTTTTCAAATAAATAATGTTCTTGGCTTGCCACTTTTTAAAGTCTCAAGCTCTGTTTTTGGAGGTGGCTTAGCAATTCCTAACATGATCTGTGGCTACGTAAAACCGGTACATGTTTATTCCCAATGTTTGAACCAGTGGAACCATTTTGCTTAACATATCTCTAACTCTAAAGTGTGTGTCAAGTTGGCTTATCAAACTTCTGAAGTCAACTCCTCCATCTGTTGACTTGAAAATATCCCAAAGTCATGAATTCATACGTGAACTAGCTTGTCAAAACAAAAACAAAAATCTACACATGATATATAGGAAGGCCTTTGGTATTTAAAACTGTTTCCCCCTTTCATTCCAATTGGTCATGTCAATAGCTTTTGTTCTCTATCCCTTTTTTTTCCTCCTCTTTTTTTGCATCTTCACGTGAGACCTCTCTACGTGATGGTGACCTGAAGAGTCTTCATGCCAGTCAGTGAAGGAAGCTGTAGGTGTTATATAACTGTTGGCGTCGAGCAGCTGTAAGTAAGTCTCCTTCAATTTTACTTCTTCTTGCTAATGTATGAGGGTCTGTCTTTTTAAGCGTGAAACTGAGACAGTTTTTTTCTTTTCATTTCCAACCGTTTGTGCAACCGCAGTTTTACCTTTTTTCTAGAGAATCATAGCCTGAATTTGAAATATTGTTTAGGTGTCGGTAATATCAATGGAAAGTCATTTATCGACTCTGTTCCAACTTCCAACCATACCGGTAGAAATGTATCCAAAAGATTCACAACTCGTGATTTAGATGTTTCTCCACGAAATAATCTCCACACACTCGACAGTCAAGAGTCAAGAGACCAATTTGATGAGGGAAAATCCATGTTCATAAAACAACAGTTTCCAATTCAGTTGTAGAAGATCATAAAGTAGAAAAGATCTTCAAACAAGATGAACAAATACAATTACAGAGAGAAGAGATAACGAAGAAGATAAACTTTGATAACAATTTTTCTGATTGAATCGATTATTCCCTTTGTCTTGTTTACTTAAACGCTCAATAGAAGTAGCTTTTGATCTCAGACCTTGATTCAGCTCTCTTAATCTGGACCCTTCATCTGTTCAATCCTCATGAGCCTCTTATTTCCAATATCCAGTATATCACAATTTAGTAAATTTTGAACCTTCATTATTTCCAGGGCATACGTCTTTTTAAATACACAGTGCGTCGTTATCTCCCGATTCTTTTGTTGTTTGTTGATGAAGACTATGCTGAAACATGTAAGTCGACATCTTCATTATTTTATAGATTCAGTTGTTGTTTTTACATTATTAGCTTTTCTAGGTACTCGTGTGTGTTAGTTATGCTTGCCATGTACTCTGCTTTGTTAAAATGATGATATATTTTCGTATAAAGAGACCACATGCCCCAATGCATTCCATGAAATGACCTAAATCATAATGTTTTTGCGCTCTCCTACAATAAAATTGTCAACAATCAATTAAGTTCAGCGTGATTATGAAATATCTGTCTGTACCAATGTCATCAAGCGGGGATAGCTCAGTTGGGAGAGCGTCAGACTGAAGATCTGAAGGTCGCGTGTTCGATCCACGCTCACCGCATCTTTTGAAAAGTTTTTTTTTGTTTTTCACATAACGAGAAACCCTACAACAACGTCGACTGGGCCTTTCCTAATAAAAGGCCCAATATGCCAATTACTAAGCCCAATGCAATTTCCCACCACCTTTGCCTCCGAGCCGACTTCATCCACCCCTTTTTATTCGCGGTCGTCGGAAAATAATCATCGTTTTGTTATTTTTGTTGGTCGAATATCGTTTTGTTAGTTTGACCTGAGAATCTCTCGGTTAGGTAACGATGGTGTTCCTCTCGATTCCCAACGGGAAGACTCTATCGATCGATTGCAACCCTAATTCAACAACAATCTCCACCTTCGAGCAATTGGTTCACCAACGCACCGATGTTCCTCAACCCCTCGTTCGCTACTCGCTCCGCACACGAAACCCTAGCCGTGTGTCCGGAGATTTTAGGGATTCCGGTTCCGTTCTGCTATCCGATCTCGGTGTTTGTCGTTTCTCTACTGTGATTATCCAGGTCCCTCTTTTCGGTGGGATGCAAGGAGCGGCTCCGCCGAAGCCTCGTCTCGATTTCCTCAACTCAAAGCCTCCGTCGAACTATGTCGCGGGTTTGGGTCGTGGTGCTACAGGGTTTACTACTCGGTCCGATATTGGTCCCGCTCGTGCTGCTCCGGATCTTCCTGATCGATCCGCCGCGGTTACAGCGCCTGCTCCAGGAGTTGGTCGAGGGGCAGGGAAGCCAAGTGAGGCGGAAGACGATGAAGAAGCTGAGGAGAAAGGGTATGATGAGAATCAGAAGTTTGATGAGTTTGAAGGGAATGATGCAGGTTTGTTCTCTAATGCGGAGTACGATGAGGATGATAAAGAGGCTGACGCGATCTGGGAGTCGATTGACCAGAGGATGGATTCGAGGAGGAAAGACAGGAGAGAAGCGAAGCTTAAAGAAGAAATCGAGAAATACCGAGCTTCGAACCCTAAAATTACTGAGCAGTTTGCGGATTTGAAGAGGAAATTACACACTTTGTCTGCGAATGAATGGGATAGTATTCCCGAGATTGGAGACTACTCGCTGCGTAACAAGAAGAAGAAGTTTGAGAGCTTTGTGCCTATCCCTGATACGCTTTTGGAGAAGGCCAAGAAGGAGAAAGAGCTCGTCATGGCCTTGGACCCAAAGAGTAGGGCCGCTGGTGGGTCGGAGACACCATGGTCGCAGACTCCCGTGACAGACTTGACTGCCGTCGGTGAGGGGAGAGGCACGGTGTTGTCTCTGAAGCTTGATAGGTTATCGGATTCAGTTTCGGGCCAAACTGTTGTGGATCCTAAAGGCTACTTAACTGATCTGAAGAGTATGAAAAGAACCACTGATGAAGAGATTTACGATCGCAACAGAGCTAGATTGTTATACAAGAGTCTAACCACATCGAATCCAAAGAATCCCAATGGCTGGATTGCTGCCGCTAGAGTTGAGGAAATGGATGGGAAGATAAAAGCAGCTAGGGTTCAGATTCAGAAGGGATGCGAAGAGTGCCCGAAAAATGAGGATGTTTGGCTTGAAGCTTGTAGGTTGGCAAATCCAGAAGATGCCAAGGCTGTGATTGCAAGGGGAGTCAAGCTAATACCCAATTCAGTGAAGCTATGGTTGGAGGCTTCAAAGCTGGAGCATGATGAGGAGAACAAGAGTAGGGTATTGAGAAAGGGACTGGAGCATATTCCAGACTCGGTAAGGCTATGGAAGGCTGTTGTTGAGTTGGCTAATGAGGAAGATGCAAGGATTTTGCTTCACAGGGCTGTGGAGTGCTGCCCTTTGCATCTGGAGCTATGGGTGGCTCTTGCAAGGCTCGAGACTTACGAAAATTCAAAGAAGGTGTTGAATAAAGCGAGAGGGAAGCTCCCTAAGGAGCCTGCGATTTGGATCACCGCTGCTAAGCTAGAGGAGGCTAATGGGAATCCGGCTATGGTGGTAAAGATTATCGATAGGGGTATAAAGACTCTGCAGAGAGAAGGCGTTGTTATTGACCGAGAAAATTGGATGAGCGAGGCTGAAGCCTCTGAGAGAGCCGGGTCTGTCGCAACATGCCAGGCAATTATTACCAACACTATCGGTATTGGAGTCGAGGAAGAGGATAGAAAGAGAACTTGGGTTGCTGATGCAGACGAGTGCAAGAAGAGGGGTTCCATTGAGACCGCAAGAGCGATATATGCCCATGCTCTTACTGTATTCTTGACCAAGAAAAGTATCTGGCTTAAAGCGGCACAACTTGAGAAGAGCCACGGGAGTAGGGAGTCCCTTGATGCCTTGTTGCGTAAGGCTGTGACTTATGTCCCTCAGGCTGAGGTTCTGTGGCTCATGGGTGCCAAGGAGAAGTGGCTTGCTGGAGATGTCCCAGCAGCCCGTGCTATTCTACAAGAGGCTTATGCTGCAATTCCGGACTCTGAGGAAGTCTGGCTTGCTGCCTTCAAGCTCGAGTTTGAGAACAAGGAGCCTGAGAGGGCGAGAATGCTTCTTGCAAAAGCAAGGGAAAGAGGAGGGACTGAGAGGGTCTGGATGAAATCAGCCATTGTTGAGAGAGAACTTGGCAACGTAGAGGAGGAGAGGAAATTGCTCGATGAAGGCTTGAAGCAATTCCCAAAATTCTTCAAGCTTTGGTTGATGCTTGGACAGCTCGAGGAACGGCTCAATCACCTGGAAAAGGCCAGAAAAGTTTACGACACTGGTTTGAATCACTGTCCCCGCTGCATACCGTTGTGGCTCTCGCTCGCTAATCTTGAAGAGAAAGTGAATGGGGTTGGCAGAGCCCGGGCTGTTCTCACCTCGGCCAGGACGAAGAATCCTCAGGAGAAGAATCCTCAGGCGGCTGAATTATGGTTAGCTGCTATTCGTGCTGAACTGAGGCATGGCAACAAGGGAAATGCTGAGCGTTTGATGGCAAAGGCTCTGCAAGAGTGTCCCAACAGTGGTATCCTCTGGGCTGCGGACATCGAGATGACACCACGTCCTCGGCGGAGAAGAAAGAGTTTGGACGCTTTAAAGAAGTGTGATCAGGACCCGCATGTCACTGCAGCTGTCGCCAAGCTCTTCTGGCAGGACAAAAAGGTGGAGAAAGCCAGAACGTGGTTTACACGAACTGTGACCCTCGCCCCGAATATTGGTGATTTCTGGGCGTTGTATTACAAATTTGAACGCCAGCATGGTTCTGAAGAGAACCAGAAGGAGGTCCTTGACAAATGTGTAGCTGCTGAGCCGAAGCATGGTGAGAAGTGGCAAGCCATCTCCAAAGCGGTGGAGAACGCACACCAGTCTGTGGAGTTCATCTTGAAGAAAGTGGTGGCTGCAATGAACAATGAAGAGAAGGCTAATTGAGAGTAACAAATTCCTTTTGTATTTCATGATCATACTCTGCTCTACACCTTATTATTTTGTTTTTGCAGGCTCAACTACTTTTAGCTGTTCATGTTTTTCCTCAGATACTTGTAGAATTCTTCAGATTACCGAATGCCTCAAGTCTTCTTTGTGAGTTTCTGCTGCTGTAATTGAAGCTATTAACTTTTATTTTGTTAGTGCGTTGCTGATAGTTTTTGTTGTTCCTTTCATGCCTTTGCCCTTGTTTCTTAAGGAGCTTAGTCTTCCTGGTGTCTAAGATTGGTGCGTGGTACAAGTCATGAAATCCACTCCAAAGCTTCTTTAGACAGTGTAAGCAACCAACCCCTGACATAGTTTATAGAGTTCTTTGTCCATGCTATTAACATTAGTCTTATATAGTAAAACACCAGGAGCAGATATTTGTAACCCTTGTAGAATCAACCAACTAGTTTCTTGCTAACCTCCCCACAATTATATATGTTTGCCTTTGACTGCAATGCGTCTTTTTGGAGAGCTGATTCTCAAACACATACTGAGTTCTTGTTCCAGCTTCAGTACACCCCTGACTTTGAGAGCCTTGGATCCTATGGTACCTACAGTTTTTGACAGTCTTAGGTTAACTAGTTTTTTAGTGCCAACGTTTTACTAGAGACTTGTTTTATGGGTCATCTGTTCTAGGTTTTTTACTTGGTTCCTCTTTGGTAATACTCTTGTGTAAAGGGAGGAACAGAATAATCCGAATCAGCGGTTTAAGTTCTTTGAACAGTCGAGTTTTATCAATGCAAACCAGGGTTAGTTAGAACCTAATGCGACCCCTTATTCCTTGTATGGGCGTCTCTGAAATCGCAGGTCAACTTTGCTTTTCTAAATTGAAATCGTATTCTTCTATGAACAAGTTGCTTGTCCCATCGTGTGTATTGGTTGGTGTTTCAAACAAGTCATAGTAATAATAATAATAATATGCAACATGTCGCAGTCTAATAACATCTGGTCTTATAATAATGGGCTTTCACACGAAGTGTAAACAGGATATTGTGTATGCCAAAGCATAAGCTGACTTTATTTTTGGCGGTTAAACTACTTGCAGATCTATATAGCCATAGGGGACCGAACCGCACTAAGTAAAATATTAGGGCCACGTTAAAGTAAATCTGCCTGGCCACTCGCTCTTGCCGAAATTTGGATATTAAGCCCAACACAACGTCCCTTAACCAAACGTATCGCTTTCTAGGAAAAGTTGTGAATTGACTGGACATAACTCGAAAATAACGTCCTTAATATCAATGAATCAGTGACGGCAAGGTTTCGCTTGCTTCGTTCACTGGTCCTTGTCTTATGAGCTTTTTATGTTCAACGTTTATAGATGTAAACGTCGGCCACCCAAATGTAAATCAGATTTTAGATATACAGAGACGATGTTTCTTATAGGCTTATAAATCTAAGATCGGTTATAGCTCGAGTTTTAGGCGTGGGTGCGAATTAAGTAACAGGTTCTTGATGATTCGGTGAAACCACCAAATAGCAAACATAATATTGTTAAAATTAACAATCTGGTCCGATCTTACTTCGGTAGACTTGGTAATACATAAGCTGGTACGTTTGTTCAAAATTTTGAGCCATGACATCTTTATTAGTTAACGGATCCAATAGTCTTGGAAGAAGAGGTTCCATGTACTAATAATTCTTAGGACGTTTTTACAATCTTCAACGCCTAATAGTTAACATAGTAATAGAAATATGTAATTATATTTGGTTCATTCAAATATACTTATAATTAGAAATATCACATTGAACTTGTTTATAAATCTAGTTTCTAAATACTTGTTGTAAGATCAAAGTTCATTGTATTTTGTGCTTCAAGAAGACATATGCCGACTACATGGCCAGAATTAAGATGGCCCAAAAATGCTACCAAAAGCAGAACCTAACAAAATAAAATGAAAAACAAATCCATTATAAGTTTTATGATCATCATATGATGATGGGACGGGAACATGTTCGGTAACATTTTCCAAAAAGATATAATGAAATAATGCAAACAGATAACGCTATTGTTGGCCTATGTATTATGCGAATGTGGAGCATAAACTGAAAAATATTGTAAGTGGATATATACTAAAACGCATATTTGACTTTGGTTACTATCAAATGTCGCGTGGCTTGTTGGTTGTTGAAATTCTTATAATATTTTTATTAAATATCTTAGGGGGTTAGACTTTTCTGCTCTTTCTTATTTCTGTGGTATGGTTAGTGGTTTATAGTTGGTTTTATTAGATAAGACATTAATCCAACCTGGTCTGTTAAATAAATCATATCTTCTTGTGAGTGTTACATAACACTGAAATTGATAGCCAAACAAGATAGGGTTTTTAATTGGTCCAGCAACTTAATTCATCATGAATAAAATGAAACCTAAGTGTGGTTGGTTTTGCAGTATTTTTAAGAGATTTGTATTGGTTCTGTTAAATGCATTGTCAACAACTAATTTGCTTGATTTGTAAAAACTATGTTAAGAATTATTTTTCTTGTTAACTGTTATAATACATGTCATTTGAAATAAAATAAAAAACTACATTAAAGATTTGTCAGTTTTGTTACGAAATATGTGTAAATGCACATGTGAACATCTCCTGTACGACGACGGTATTTATTGTATAATGAGCTAAAACATTATATGGATTAAGAAACCAGAAAGTGTGAAAATAGAGCAATACTGGTCGACGTCAAAAACAAATTAAAAATAAAAGCAATAGCGGTCATTTTCGGAATTAGATGCCTCTTTGGTCCTCATCTACAACGTGAATTCAGGTCGAAAGGAAACCACAAAACATCATTTTCTTCAATTTTGCAAGTAATGAAAATAATACTTGTATTATTAAAAGCTCGATTAGTATTATTTATTACAGGAAAATGAAATGGGCCGACCACTTAATGGTTTTATTTTCCCTTTCTAATTGTTAGGAAATGATTCGTTAGAAGGTCTAGAAATATCGGTGGAGGGACCAAACACTGAACACTCAATCAAGTCAATTTACAATCTAAGGTCCACATTATTTCATTTCTCTCCAGTCATATGTTTGACATTTTTGTCCTCAAAAGGTCCCACTTTTTTTGTCATATTACAACAATACAACATGCCTTTTTTAATTAATCTATTTGATTCGGTATTTTCTAAGCTTCAAATTATTTAATCATAACAAAAAATACATTTTAAGTTTTACAATAAATGTCGTTTTTGACATTTTTCACTCAAATTGTAATCACGTTAAACTTTGTTTCTTTTTCTGAATGATGATACTTTTATTTCCAAACACGTTAAACTTTTTATAATGTTATAAACCAAAATTTATAGTGAAAACTAAACCAAAGTTTTTGAAACAGAAAAAATATTAAAACGGCACTTAAGTTTGAAATTACAAAAAAACAATGAATTCAGCTATGTATAAACTTGTCCAAAAAAATTTGTTTCTAGCATTATATGATGAATTGTGAAGTTCTACAGAGTGTAGAGCAAGAAAAAGGCATTGTGTATAATAATCAGTCTGTAGTAGATTAGGTATTTTTCTATAAATATAAAAGGATTATTTGATTTAGAATGGTGATACTGTTCCATCAATTAGGTGATTCATTGATCAGCGACAGCAAAAATGGATGAAAAACATAAGTTAAAATCCTCAATTTCGATTCATATATTTGGGTCGAAACAATCACAAAGATGATTAGATCGTTACACTTTTTACTTATGTATTTCTTTAAAATGTTACTGAGGTACAAGAACAAGACCCTCTCAATCACTGCTATCAAGAAACATACGAGAAAACACTCTCTCAACAGATCAGCACTTACAATATACGACATCTCTCATTGATACGACTCAGCAGCTATTTGTCTACACCCAAAACGCAGCCAGCCTCTTGTAAATGCGTTAAGGAAACGCTCAATCAGCGGTACGAGACTCCTCGCCGCTGCTGCTTCAACCACGGTATTGCGACCAGGGAAAAAAAAAAGTATCAAACTTTTCATTTGAGACCACCAAGAAAAAAAAACAAAAAGAGATGAACATAATCTACACTTGAAGATCATCAATATAGCGGCCGATTTTTGTTAGCCACGGTAAGCCATTCTTGAGAAGTAGTTGAAGTCATGGTGTTGGACTCTAAGCTGTTTAAGCCAAGAATCAGCAACACTTAGAAGCGACACAACTCGTTCTTGATCTTGACCTTGATCGTCTTCCGAGAGCCATATGTTGCCTTGCATCTTGTAAGTGGTTAACCCGAAAGGAAGAAGAGTCACTCCTTCTCCTTCCTTCCTCGTCCTCTCCTTCTCCCCGCCATTCTCTTCCGGCTCCATATCTTGCGAATCAAGAAGACGAAAACACCGTTAACATTTTCAATGAAACATCGAAACCGAGTTGAGAATTTCAAGAAGATTAACTAGTAGTACCTTGGAAAGAAGATGAAAGAGTGTGATAAGTGAGGAAACAAGTGGACAAATCTTTGATTGTCCTTCCCATAGGAATATGGTAAATCGGATACCAAGCTACAGCCATCCAACTTGCTGGAGAAAGATCTACGCTTCTCAACGACATTAATCCCGGATACCTTCGAGCCAATTCATTGATCTGAAACCAAAATCATCTCATTTCAGGTCTCTCAAGTCTTGAATGATAAGATCGATGTGGGAAAGGAGGAGCAAGATTGAGTTGTTACCTTATCCATGAGAGGGACTCGAGCATAAGGAGCTGATCTCTCAAAGTGTTGAAGATAAAGATAGCCCAAACGATCATTGGGATGCAAGAAAGCGTCATGCTCAAATCCTTCGTCAGAGGCGCATCTCGAAAGCTTATCACTTTCACTCTCATCACTATACGAATCACTAAACGAATCTCTCGTCTCGCTTTCCCCATCTTCAGAGTCATCCCTAAATCCAACAGCATAAAAGGGAATCAACATCAAAGATTCGTTCAAATTCATCAAAAGGATCAAACTTTGTACCTTAAGCGGATCAAGGAAGAGCGAGAGGTGAAAATCTGGATAGCAGAGAGATACGGAACATAATATTGAACAAGAGATTCTCCACTGGAGAGATGAATTGGAACACCAGCTCCATAAGCGCTCCATTCATCGTAGCAATCCCACAGATCACTCAGTCTGAAAAACTCAACCTTTTCTCTCTCCGATTGATGCCAAATCCGATTCAAACTCCTAATCTCCGCCTGCAAATGCAAAATTGAAAACCCACCAAAAAAAAAAAAAAAGGATCTTTAAAATTTACAATTCATGATATCATAAGATTAAGAGAAGGAAGAAAGAAAGAAACAGAGAGAAACGTTTCACAAACCTTAGGGAGAGACTGGGGAGGCACTACAGGTGTTGTGCAATGAAGGAACCGGTCAAGGTTCGACTTTTTGGTTGACCCTTTTCCAAACACCATGATTTGATTCCTTCTAAGAGAGAGAGAGAGAGAGAGAGAGGTTAGGTTTCTTGATTCTTGTTTTAAATGTCCCAGAAACAGAGAGGAACGAGAGAGAATGGGAATTTTAAGAGGGAGACACGCAAGCGAGTGTCTGAGTTTTGACGTTAGGACTGCTGAATTTAAGGGAAACGGAAATTATGGACAAGCAAAATTTTAATTATTAAAAAAAAAAAGAGAGAAATTTGAAGAAAGGAGGAAAAAAAACCGAAATCTGCTCAGTTACTTGCAGAAGAAAGAAAAGTCTTTTATTTTTATTTTTATTTCTTTTTCTGTGGAGAGAGCCGATTTTCCGGTTGTTTGTTTGTTTCTATGATCCAAAAACCGAAATGAGAAAACTTCCAAAATAAAAATGTAAAGCCGCGATCGATTTATAATTGTGTGCTTTGTGCGATTTTAATATTCAATTTCAAATGCCACAGACTCGTCGATGATATCTAACTAAGAATTATAGCGAGAAAGTGAGAGAAAATACCCGAAAGAGACGAGAAAAATGCAGACTTGACAAGAAAAGAAAAGACCCGATTTTTTGTTTTCTTTTCCTTTTCGCAGCTGTTTGATGAGAGGAACAGATTTTCCCGGAAAACTCAAAAACTTTATCGGGAAAACCAGAGGGTGTTGTTGGGGATACGAAACAGATATGAAGGCTATATATAAAGGTGAGAGAAATGATTGCTTTCTCTTCGAAAATTCTTTCTTTTACTTGATCAAAATCCTCTCTTTTGGGTTTTTTCTTTTTTAATTTTAGAAAATTAATAAAATATAGACAGATTAAAAAAATATATAAAAAAAGATTAATAAGACAAATTTGACAAAAGAGAAGGAAGGTTCTGAAATTAAGGGTACAACAACTAATCAAAGATTATCTCAAACTCAAAGGTTTGACGATTTTCCTCGTCCACAGCTCATGATCCTCACGTGATCTGTTTGTTTTTTATTTATTTTAAACTCCTAGTTCCTATCATCTTCTACTCTATTTTTAAGTAAGCCTAAATATTCGATTAGAAGACTATAGTAAAATAAGCCTGTTACACTTAACAACCATCTTTTTTTTTTTTTTTTTTTTTTTTTAANGAAACGGAAGGAGATCGAGATGAATTCAGAGGCTAATTGATGGATGTCTTGAGAGATTCCATAGATTTCAGCAATCTGTTTTCGATTTCGAATAGCTCTTACGAGCATTTGGGAGTCTTAACAACCATCTACATTTACAGTGTTGTTGTCTAAAAACACCAACTTTTCGAAAATTTGTTCAACGTTATATTTTTTTTTTTTTTAGTAAACCGACTTTTCATTAGATCGAAACTGAAATTACCCTCAGGGTGACAGCACATTTCTCAGATCAACAAGATGATCAGCAAAACCAAAAGTTAGATATTAGTACTATAATTAATAATGAAGCAACAATATGCCTTTATATCTTTAGACAAGAGTGGAGATAAGTTCATTTATGAGATTTTGAAGATATACAAAACGTTATGAAGATTATGATCTAGCTTGTACTGGTAAAGAGTAAAGACTAAAGAGATTTACTAACAGAATTTGACAATTTGTTATTGTTGAGATATAGGAACGTGAAATTAGGGGATAGAAACAAATTTCGCACTCTCTCGTGGATTTTTCCAATACACATAATGATAGAAGGTATTTCTTCGTGACGTATTTGAAAAGTATATTGGCAAATAAAAATTAGGCTGCCTAACTTTTTAGCCAAATTTTTCTAATACTATGTTCTACTTCTACCTTATATTTTGATTGGCTATCATAATAGTAATACCATGTCACAAAGGGAAGATACAAGGTTAATTATTGAAAATATGTGCATAAAGCATAAACACGCAAATTGTTTTTAGTAGAAGGTGCAAATGCAACTATATATATATGAATGTAATCTAGGGGCCAAAAAGGTAAGCGCTATGGTTTATAAACACCTAGCACCTAGACACTTGCGACAGATTTTTAGAACACTGGTATTTACACTTTATTTGACCCACCAGTATGACTCGCATAATTTTGTGGTTTTGCAAATTTGTAATAAGCTAAATATCTTGCAGACTGACTTCGTAAAAAAAAAAAAAAAAAACTTAATAAAANATGCCGAAATATCACGTCACTGGACAATAAATAAAGAATTGAAGGCTGTAGTTAATCGAATGCCATATTTTTCTTTCCTTCCTAATGTAATTATGAACTTGTGAACCGAATAATTAAGAAATTAGGTGTCTGGAAATAGTTGAACAAAATAATCAATCATACTTCGGTTCTCAAAAAGAAAATCATAAGTAATTATGCCTAAATATCACGTTACTGACCGGTACTAGTACTACTACGGTGGTCACGAGCAGATCACGTGTAAAATGTCAATTACGTGGAAATGTACCAACTTTTCTGAACTTTAGTTTTGAGCCTTTTGGCCTTTTCGACCATGTGGTAGTTTTTTTGTCGCCGTGTAATTTCTTGAGCTTGGAATAGAGAGCTAGAGCTCGATTTAAACAGTGTTTGTAAATTGATTTATTTATTTGATTTAAAAATATTTTTTCATCGATTAAACCCACGTGTCGGTAATGGTTAAACGACCGGTTTGATGTTGATCATGTTGTGGTTGGTGGCTGACGCCATTGTCGCTATTTGGGAACTGAAAACGAAGGGATGAGAGTGACGGTGTTTAGTTTGGATTTTTGACACGTGGCGTTATCTACCTTTAGGATGATGAAACAGAAGAAAATAAATTGCATTGGTTCTCAGCTCAGCCTATTGAGATAAGAGTTTGGGCCCTAATTGAGCTGTGTAGGCTTTTGATATTATCTCTCAACAGAACAAGGGTCGGTCATTTTCATAGGCCCAATGAAATTTACAAGGCCTTTACACAGATAAGTTTTGTATTTTTACATCAACATAATTTTGGATTTGGAATGAGTAGTTGACAATTGGCAGTGGATTACGCTTATTTTGGACACAGATTGCAGAAGTGATCTACTAAATTTAATATTTTGGACATGTTTAAATATGTGATTATGATCAGTCGTTCGAATTGTGAGGGTGAATTTAAGTTAAGATGTAAATCACAAACGAAAATAAAATAAAAATTGCTAATACGATTTACTGAAGGCATTTAGGCTAATACGATATGTGGTGAAAGTGACCCACCACCACATGACATGTCATCAATCCCTATCATACACATGGGATAATGATGATGATGCGGTTCCTTTTCTTCTAGCACAAGATATCCTTTTTACTTATGTTCCATGAACCTTTATGAATCAATTTAGTGTACATTATTGTATGGTTCTTGTGATGAGGTAGACTCTCTAGACACCCTAATCAAAGATATCACACTCTTTAAACCAAAATATGTATATATCAAACTCGTTTAATATAGTCTTATTGGTGATATGAAAATGGTAAAAAATTATATCAGGAAGGGCTAACGGTAAAATAGCTACTTATAAACAGTACACAATAGCTAGTTAGGAACCGTAAGACTTTGCAAATGTACATCGCTGATACATCTGAATTTCAATCTAAAATAAGGTGTAAGCTTTATTTCAAACAACACATAAAAAGGAATTTAACAACCAAGAAATAACATTAAAAGAAGAAAAGAAAAAGGATAAATGGATTAGGACGGGAGAAAAAGGTTGAAGAGCATATCCATTTTTTTAGTGCTAATCAAAATCTCATCTTGATTGTCGCGTCGCTTTAATTAGGAAACACAAAGGAGGGAAAATAAGCTATAAAATAAAATAAAATTTGATATTTGATATGTGAACTCTCAAAGTATGAACACAAGAAAGAGGATTTTACACGTTTACATGCGTAGTTCAAATTTTCAACACAACTAGAAAAGGTTAAAGATGAATCCAAGTGGACGAATCGTCACTTGCAGAATTCAATTGGATATACTGATATACACAAACAAATTCTGAAATAGTCAGAACCTATGTAAATGCGTAAAATGATTGGACAAGAAACATCATGAAATTAAATAAAAATAAAGTTGGGAGAAAAAGGAGTGAATCATGTTTGATGTAGCCATGTAGGTGATGGGAAACAGGTATTACTGTTAGTGATGCAATCAATCAAAGCTAATAACATTCAGGCCCATCCTCATCAGTCATCATCATACCCTGCGACAGTAACGAAAAAAAAAACTTGATCCAAATACATTTTTTTCCTTAGCAACACGGTTTTTTAAACACAAATCTAAAAAATCGCATACACCAAGAACTCTACTATCTTCGTTTCCCAACATGTATATTGCTGATGTAAGATATTTTGGCCAAACATTTCCATTTCTTACAGACTTATTTAGTTAGGCAAACTATTTAAATTTTCATTTTCATATACTCAAGATATATGAAAATGAAAATGAAAATTTATTGAATAAAAGATTGGAAAGTTCAATAAAAGCACAAAAGTAATTTTGATATCTTTTACATGAAAGAAAATAAAGATCAATTCTTGGGTGAAAATAAATAAACCCTTTTCTCTCTCTCTCTCACTCACTCTCTCTCTCTCTTTAGCTGTCTCTTGCACTTCCCAGTTCCCACACTCATTGTCTGTGAATCAACTGTTTTTGATTTCCAGAAACAACCACACACACAACACAAAGGTGCGTTCTTTTGCTTTTATGTCTTTCATATTTTTCAAATTTGATCTCGAATCGTCTGTTTCTCTTTATGAGTTTCTCACTGTTACCATGCTTAAGGCCTCTGGTTTACTGATTTGCTTACGCATTTAGTTTTTTTTTTTTCATCTTCATTTAGACTTCATTACTCTGCACAAGTTTGGTTTCCTGTAAATTTCAGAAGAACAGAAATATTTTCTTATTTTTCCTGACTCACTTTATTTACATTGGATTCCTTAAATGTGAATCGCTTTACCCCAAAAACGGCATATTTTTTTGTTTGCTTAGTCTCGCTGATCTTCAGACTTTGCATTTAAGTATCTAGTTTCCTGAATTACATAGCCACAAAGGAAATGCATAGAGAAAATCTGTAGAGAAATTGGATTTTGTCAACTAGAGTTCCTTCTTCTGATCTGCTTCAGGATGATTCAGTATTCAGATAGATGTCATTTTCATTGAAGAACTTTTTTTGTTTTTTTTGAACATTCCATTGAAGAACTATTTAAAAGAAAAAAATATATTATTTTCAGACATAAACTTGAGAATTTACGCCATTAGAAAGATGTGCAGAACATATTTGTATCTTAGAATAAAAGATATCCATGAGAATCCGTCTGGATTTATGTGTAGGGAAACTCTGTTCTTGATGTTGTCTACTCCTTTTCAGTATTTTTTTTCTTCTTGTTTGTTCTGTATTGTGATTCCTGTAGGTCCTACTTAGAGATAAACTAAGAGATCACAGGATTAGTAAACAAGAGCAGAACATAGATTAATTAGATCTCTTCCAAGGTTGGTGATATTTCAGTGACAAACAATCAAAGACAGTCTAGTTAGTAATATATATATACACTCCATCATATTCCTGACATCACATTCTGGAATTTGGTCTTTGCTTCATGTTGAGGCTACTAAAACTGCAGTAAAACTATTCAACTAACTATTTTCTGTAGCGTTTTCAGGTCATATGGAAGTATAATTAAACAAAACACTCATGTAAAAGCTCTCTGCTTCACCAAATTATCTGCTTAAGCATAACATCGGAGATCAGGGGAGTCTTTCTTAGGGTCTATAATAGAACAAACTTTTTGTCTGCGTTGGGATTGAACAATGGGAGGTTGCGTATCAACTAGTAGTAAGAGTACGTGCAGCAGCTGGAGCAATGGAGAGAAGCCTGTGCCTCGACAATATCCCGGGATCGGTTGTTGTGTGAGCAAAAGAGCCAAGAGAACGTTTTCAGACCACATCGTCTCATTGCAGAACTTGACCTCTATACCTAATCGAATCATCAGCAGCAGCAAGAGTAGAAGCTCTTGCATTTTCACTCAACAAGGACGCAAGGGTATTAACCAGGACGCCATGATTGTGTGGGAAGTGAGTTCTTGTCTTCTCTATCTTTTGTGTATCTAACAGTACGAATAACTATAAAAACATGACTTTCGCTGTTGCTTTTGTAGGATTTTATGTCTGAAGATGTGACCTTTTGTGGTGTGTTTGATGGTCATGGCCCTTATGGTCATCTTGTTGCTCGTAAAGTGAGAGACACATTGCCTGTGAAGTTGCAGTCTTTCTTTCACACGCTTCAGTCTAAGCAAAACGGTTCAAAAGGGAATCGATTCAGAAGAAACTCAAGCAAATCTGCTGTTCAAGAAGCTGTGAAAGAAGGATCTGATGAGGATAAACTAAAAGGCTTGTGGGGAGAAGCTTTCTTGAAGTCGTTTAAAGCCATGGATAAGGAACTCAGGTCTCACCCTAATGTGGACTGTTTCTGTAGTGGCAGCACTGCTGTTACCATTCTCAAACAGGTAAAAGAACAAAAGATCTCTCTTTTTCAGTTTCCTTTGATCTAAGATGATGTCTGTTGATTGATTGTTCAGGGGTCTAATCTCTTCATGGGGAACATTGGAGATTCTCGGGCCGTTCTTGGATCGAAAGACAGTAACGATTCTATGGTGGCAACGCAACTAACAGTTGATCTGAAGCCGGATTTACCAAGTATGCTTAACACCTTTTTTGCAATATTCTTCCTATTCTGGCTTATATGCGTTTGATATGACTGTAACTGTGGGTGTGATAGGGGAAGCTGAGAGGATCAAACGGTGTAAAGGTCGAGTCTTTGCGTTGCAAGACGAGCCAGAGGTGCCACGAGTTTGGCTACCTTTTGATGATGCACCTGGATTGGCTATGGCTAGAGCATTTGGTGATTTCTGTCTGAAAGATTATGGAGTCATCTCGGTACCTGAGTTCACTCACCGTGTGCTTACAGACAAAGATCAATTCATTGTTCTTGCCTCAGACGGAGTAAGTTAGCAAAGTGATCTTTATCAGTCTCTGAGCTTCAGGAGAAACTGATCTGTGAGCTTTTGATTGAACAGGTTTGGGATGTGTTGAGCAACGAAGAAGTGGTTGAGATTGTAGCTTCAGCTACAAGCAGGGCATCAGCAGCTAGGGTTTTGGTGAACTCGGCTGCGCGCGAATGGAAACTGAAGTATCCGACTTCGAAAATGGATGACTGTGCAGTGGTGTGTTTGTTTCTTGATGGGAAAATGGATTCTGAGTCGGATTACGACGAACAAGGCTTCTCTTCAGCCACGAATGCAGTAGAATCAGACGATGGTCAAAGATCAGAACCGTGTCTGCAAAGAAACTTCACAGTTAGGTCATCATCAGATCAAGAAAATGAGACTTACGGTAATGTGAATACAGAGACTGATGCAGAGGATGAGCAAACTGTAGGAGATCAAAACTGGTTGGGTCTAGAAGGCGTTACACGCGTGAACTCACTTGTTCAGCTTCCAAGATTCTCTGGAGAGAAGTCCAAGACTTGAGAGATTAGCTTTTAATGTTACTACTGAGAATTTGAGATCTTGAAAAGGTGTATTTTTTCGTTGTTATTGCTTGAGCATTGTGTTATTTGTGAGTAGCTTGATCATCTTCTTTTTTTGGGAGCTGGTGTTTTGTGTTTGATGTATCTGTATTGCAAAATAGATTTGCCTCATCGATTCTCATCTTGGAATCCATGATTCAAATGTATATACACATGTTTGAAGTTTCTGTCTTAAAAAAAAAAACAATATATGTGCTTGATGTTCTTCATCCACCTATACTTTCGACCACCAGACGCTGATATTTCCTAGTCCTGCCAAGTATTTGCAGACACGAAGGAGCTTAGAAGAACAAACCTCGCTAAAAGTAAAAAACGTTCAAATGTTCAAAACTGGGTTTCAAAGAGAGATTCTCGTTAAAAGTAACAGACAAACCTCGCTCGAGTTTGTTTCCCCTGATGCTTGCGCCTCTGCTTTCTCATTTGAGTAACTTCAAGAATTGAAATTAAGCAACCAAATATTAGCGAAGCTAAACTCCTCCTCTTAATGATAGAAATGTGCAATATGTTCAAATAGATTGGAGAAAACAGAGATTAAAGATGAGGGAAGACCCACGTGGACAGTATAGTGACCCAAATGAGTTCAATACAATCCACCCAAAGAAGCCTTTGATCTACAGGAATCACACCGTATGTAACTAAGTGAGCCAATGGCCAGAGTTTCCAGCCTGCCTGTACACACAAAAGTATGACAGAAAAAAACATTTAGAAAAAGAAAAGAAAAAAAAATCAAAACTTCATATGGTGATCATGAAGACAAAGAGGCAAGGAGTAATAATTACAGTGATCATTGGCCAAAACGTGGTCTTGATCTCACTGAAAACTTTAGCTGGGGACTGGAAACGCAAAAGCCCTAATAAGGTGTAGTAGATAGTGTTCCAAATCGCTGACCACACGGTTTGATCAAAGGCTACTTTTGCTGGAACAACCCACCATTCTTGAAAAGGAAACAGAGCCTTGTAAAATGAAAATTGTATCAACTACATGTTATTATTACTTACTTAGTTACTATCACTATGGATCTCGACAGAAAAATATATGAGTGTTATGTTACCTCGCAGAATTGGTAGTAATAATGAGAGAGTGAACCATGGAGAGTGAATCCAACAAGACCTGATCTAAGTACACGAGTTCGATCAAACTCAAACAGCGGTTTCCCTTCGTAGCACTACGTACAATTTACAGCCAAAAATAAGTCAATCTGAGAAGCTTTTTGTTAAGGTAAATAGTTAATTTTTTGTTTGTTACTTGTGCAATCCAATCTCCTAGAGAATACACAATTCCACTGATCGCCATTTTCGCCAAAACTGGGTTTGTTTTGAGGATTTGTTCATACGCATCCCAGTTGTGTTCAGGTGCATACCTAAGTATCTCGTACAGAGTCCAACCCTAAGAACACCAGTCACAATCGTCATCTTCCAAAACTGAAGAAATCAATCGAATCAGAAACCCAAGAGAGAAAACCCTAAGCTTACATGCCAATAGTCATGATCGATACTTAATAGCTTCGTAACCGCAACGGTACCGGCGGCGAGGACTATGGCTGCGTTGATTCCTCGACTCACCAGCCGATCGGAATCCTTATTTTCTTCTTCTTCTTCCGGCTCGAAACTGTTTTCACTCTTCACATCGATTGCTTCTTTGTCTTCAGTGATCGATCCAACAACGATCAAACTCCTTCTCTCTGTAATCAATCGTTTGCAATTGTTTAACCGATTGAGTCTGGGGAATTGATTATGGTTTGTGATTCGTGGAGAAAGCTTCTCGGAAACGATGATGGTGGTAGAGCCACAAAGAGCTGCCATGGGCTTTCACACCTGTCAAGGGAAGATCCGAAGATCCTTTCTTAGTTTTTGTTCTTCTCACCGCCAAAGGAGAAAAAAAAGTTCGTCGAAGAACAAAAAAATGCAGACTTCGGTGACCGAAACGGTAATAATAATTATGAATATTGACCGAACCGAAAGTATGAATTTCGGTAACATTAACCGATCGGCTGGAATCAAAACCGGTTTGCAGAAACCTAAAAAAAGCCGAAAAAGTAGGTCCTACCGAGATTTGAACTCGGGTTACTGGATTCAGAATCCAATGTCCTGACCACTAGACCATAGGACCATTTGCTACTAGTCAGTAGGCACTCCAGGCTGGTTTAAGATTGTGACGTAATCAAGGACTATTTTCACCGTCTTCGCCGCAGTTTGGGAAACATTCCGATGAAAAAAATTTGATCGAAGCTTTATCTAACTGTGCCTCTGGAAAAACTGCTAGTCCGTGTAAGGTCGGCGCGAGGTTTCGTGGGATGATTCTGTGCTTCTGCCTCTATCGATCTCCGGGACGAGTTCGTATCAGTGATGTCTTCGATTTGGTGAAGACGACTCGTGAGCCAAATCTCTACCTCCTCGATGGTGTTCGGCTTCCACGGCATCTAATCTTAGACGGTTTCTGCTCCAAGCTCCATTATCAATCTACTGCCCAAATGTTGTTTCGTTTCCCTTGAAATCGGATGATCTTCGCATATTGGTGGATCTATTGGCAGTAGTGGTGGTGAAATTAGAGAAACTGGAGTTTTCTGTTACAAAATTTGTGAGCAGTTCTCTGATTAAGAGTTTTGGAAAGCTTGAGATGGTAGAGGAGAAAGAAAACGAGATCGAACCCACTCTGTATACCTGAAGGTTACATATCCGTAAGCTATGGCGTCTAAGACATTCAACCCAATACTGGTTTGTTAATGGCCTCTTGAAACAGTTTTTCATGTCAATGGTTTTAGTTACTTTACTTTGCCACGTTTTTCGTATGGCGTTTCGGAGGTGAGTATGAGCTGTTGATGTTTCAGTTTTCGGTTTATATGGGATTTAAACGTGCTACGTGTCCCTTCCGTTACATAGCTTGATAAGATGTTTAGGAAATTCATTAACCCATCATGATATTGAGGAAACATTTCATTGACTTGCAATGCTTAATTAATTTGTGCTTACCTACACGGAATGGAGAGAGAGAAAAAAAAAAAAAAAAAAANTTTTAGACCCAATCAAAGTGGTTGGTGGACCTGTCAAGGTTGAGAGGCTGAGGGAAGAGCCAGCCTGCCTCCATGGAAAAAAATCTTATGCAACATGTGACGACTAGTATAGCATGGTCCTACGTGCTAACCCAGATATACGCAGCCAAAGATATAACCACATTTTAGAAAGAACTAAAATCTCTATTGCTGGACTGCTCAGAGTAGGTATTGTATGAGAATTTTGGCTATACTCACTGAATTATTACAGAAAAATAGCTGAAAGAGATCTAACAATATGATGGATTTTTGAATTTATGGGACCGCACTGGATGATATTGTAAAATCGATTGTGGTTAAGGTTTGGTCCTGGAGCACGTGTTGAGACAGTGATACTCTTAGGTCTGTGAAAGCTCATTAAAAGCCATCATAAATGAATATAGAAACTTGTGGACGGTAAGACATCTACGGAGGTATCTGAGATGGTATTTTCATATTGAAAGACAAATAAGGAGACCCAAAAAGGTGAGAACAATAATGCACAGAAAAGAAATAAAGAAAGAAAAACATCATAAATTTTATTTGTCTGAAGACAAAGAGCATGGTCAATGACCAGTGTCCCCCTCCCCTATATATTGGGTTAAGACTTGTACTCATTTTGCATCACTGAGATACAAATAGTGCCTTATAAGGTAAGGCTAATCTTGGATGGACACTGCAGAGGCTGGATATGATGATGTTATTGGTTGGTTCGAGCGTGTGTCGGAGAAAGCCTGCAAGGTTCAAAGCGAGACACTGCGCCGGATTCTTGAGCTCAACTCCGGAGTGGAGTATCTGAGGAAATGGCTCGGGACTGTTGATGTACAAGAGATGGACGATTACAGCTTGGAAACTCTCTTTACTTCCTTGGTGCCTATTGTTTCACATGCTGATCTAGATCCTTATATTCAAAGAATTGCTGATGGAGAGACTTGTCCTTTACTTACTCAAGAACCCATCACTGTTCTCTCCCTCAGGTTATTTCTAACTTTGGATTTGTGTGTGTGATATCTGTTCTCTCTTGATCCCTTTTTTGCTCTTTTTTGACATGTACAGCTCCGGAACAACAGAAGGGAGACAAAAGTATGTTCCGTTTACAGGGCATAGTTCGCGAACTACTCTTCAGATTTTCAGATTATCAGCGGCTTACAGATCAAGGTTTCTATTCATTTTCTTGATTCTTTCTTTTCCATTAAAGTGTTGGTCATTTGCTCGCTCACTAGTTCCTTCTATATATGCGTTTCTTGAAGGGTTTATCCAATAAGGGAAGGTGGGAGGATTCTTGAGTTTATATACGCCGGGAAGGAATTTAAGACGGTAGGAGGTCTAACAGTAGGAACTGCCACAGCACATTACTATGCGAGCAAAGAGTTTAAAACTAAGCAAGAGACAACAAAGTCCTTCACTTGTAGCCCACAAGAGGTCATCTCAGGAGGTGATTTCGGGCAGTGCACGTACTGTCATCTCCTACTTGGTCTCCATTACTCCAGCCAAGTTGAGTTTGTCGCCTCTGCTTTTTCCTACACCATTGTCCAAGCTTTCTCCCTTTTCGAAGAAATCTGGAGAGAGATATGTGCTGACATCAAGGAAGGCAATCTCAGCTCAAGAATCACTCTGCCCAAGATGAGAAAAGCTGTGTTGGCTCTCATCAGACCAAACCCGTCTCTTGCTTCTCATATCCAAGAGATCTGCTTAGAGCTGGAATCAAGTCTTGGATGGTTTGGTTTGATTCCTAAACTGTGGCCAAATGCAAAATACATCTCCTCAATCATGACGGGTTCCATGCTGCCGTACCTGAAGAAGCTGAGGCATTACGCTGGCGGCTTGCCACTGGTGAGCGCAGATTATGGGTCAACCGAGAGCTGGATCGGCGTCAACGTTGATCCTCATCTTCCCCCAGAAGACGTGAGCTTTGCTGTAATTCCCACTTTTAGCTACTTTGAGTTTATACCCCTCTACAGGCGGCAGAACCAACAAGACACATGTTGTAGCGGTGACTTTATCGAAGAAAAACCTGTGCCGCTCTCTCAAGTCAAACTCGGACAGGAGTACGAGCTTGTTCTTACCACTTTCACAGGTAAAATTAACAAACTTTTGCGCCTCGTCGCTTCCTCTGTTTTATACTTTGTGCTCTGTTCAGGTCTTTACAGGTACAGATTGGGAGACGTCGTTGAAGTGACCGGTTTTCACAAAGGAACACCGAAGCTAAGTTTCATATACAGAAGGAAACTCATCTTAACCATCAACATTGACAAGAACACGGAGAAGGATCTTCAGAGAGTAGTGGACAAGGCGTCTCAGCTTCTGAGCCAAACCACAAAAGCCGAGGTCGTTGACTTCACGAGCCACGCAGACGTTACAGCTAGTCCCGGTCACTACATAATCTACTGGGAAATCAGAGGAGAAGCAGAGGATAAGGCTCTTGAAGGATGTTGCAGAGATATGGATGCTGGTTTTGTGGACTATGGCTACATTGTGTCGAGGCGCATGAACTCTATCGGACCGCTGGAGCTACGGGTCGTGGAACGAGGCACGTTCGGGAAAGTTGCGGAAAAGTGCGTCGGGAAATGCGGTGGCTTGAACCAGTTTAAGACTCCGAGGTGTACGACCAATTCGGTTATGCTTAACATTCTTGATGATTCTACTGTCAAGAAGTTTCGCAGTTCGGCTTACGACTAGAAACCGGATTTTAAATCTAGTTTGGTGTTTTTGTCTCGTGATTCCATGGCGGCTGTGTTAGTGTACTCAGATTTGACAATTTGCAAGGAATAATAAAAGAATAATGT
This sequence comes from Noccaea bulbosa, assembly GCA_900406535.1. NCBI lineage: Eukaryota > Viridiplantae > Streptophyta > Magnoliopsida > Brassicales > Brassicaceae > Noccaea > Noccaea bulbosa. Next base: position 50,308 of record OVBJ01000377.1, read on the forward strand.
TAATCGTTGGTTAAAGATATGTATCTAAAATTTGTTATTTTGAATTTGGGGTTTACTCGTTGACGGTGAGAGTTGGGGGATAGATCATGTAATAGCTGAACAGTGAACACAATAAAAAAAAATAAGAGGCAGAAAAGATAATGGTCTAATAACAAAATATCAAGAAAAACATTTAATAGATGTCACAAACGGGCAATTAAAAGGCAAACGCAAATACAAAGACAAGTGGGCTAGTTGAATTCAGGAAATGCGGACACCAAAAACAAACACATTTATGAGATGTTGAATTTGAGGAAATGAAGAAGACATTTATCAAAAAAAAGAAGACATTTGATAAAAAGAGAACAGTTAGTGAGAAGAAAGTGATGCATAAGTGTGGCACACATTTCTTGCTTCTACACTGTTCCCAGCTAACTAGAACTGCAACATCCCAGCGATACATACACTGGTACATACATATACAATATACATGTCAGTTTAACCACGCGTATCACGTTCGTTTAATTTGAGAAAAAAGGCTCTGTTTGGGCTTTTACGCTCTCCAAGGCAGGCTTCTGGACTAGACCTAAAAATAGCCCAAGCTTCTGAACTCGGTGAGATTTTTCTTCGTACTTGACCAAAAACAAAATTCCGAAACTTTCCTTCCTAACCCAAAAAATAAAAACAAAACTTTTTTTCAGTGTTTTTAAAAGCGGACCGGACATCGAACCAGATATGTCTTTAGGTCATGATTCAACTTGGTATGACCAGTTGGACCGGGTTTTCTAAATTTTTAATAATAAATATATTTAAATAGTGAATATAGAAAATATAAGTCTGTAAAAAAATTAAAAATAAAATATAAATATAAATATAGTTAAATTATATGAATATGAAATATTATGGTTCTATGAATGAAAAATATTATGATAAATGTATTTAAGAATCAAAGTTGAAATATAAAAATATGTTTTTAGAGTAATTATTCACCATTTTAAAAGTATTTTTAATATAAAAATATAATATTTGCAGAGTTTTAAGATAAAAATTCAAAAATTAGTACATAAATATAAAAACCGGGCTTTTTAATTGATCCAACTCGGCTGGATTTTGGGTTTTTGCCAGTTTTAGTGGGCTTTTTTTGGGTCAACTACAATTTTGGGTTTTTATGAAACCAACTCGGCTTAGCCACCAGTTCACGGTTGAACCGGTTCGACCGGACGGGTCGGGTCGGTTTTTTAATCACTGGTTTTTTTCCCAAAGGTTGTTTTATTCAAAATTTTGTTAAGAATTAAGTCACATGTTTTATTTAGATAAATCATGGAAATCGAAATACATATGGCCTGGTTTTTTCAAACAATAATAGGTGATTTTTTTTTTTTTTTTACTTAATCTACAATTTGTCAATTTCTAGTTAAAATTAGTTAGTTTATCTATGTATACTCAAAGCAATCATATGTTTTATGTACAGAGTCAGAGACATACTGATGTCTAATATGTTTCTCAGTTAATTTGGTTTAAATCATTTAAAAATGATGAACCAATCATCGGTAGGTAGATTCCTTAATTATCATTACTTCATTAGGCTGTAAGTTAGTAAGACCTGTCCATTTAAAGTACTGAAAAAGTATAAAGGAGAGACATCGTGGAGTAATAATTCCAACACACACAAAAAACAAACATATTTTATCAGTTTGAGTATCTGATCATAGATGACGGCGGTTTCAGATAAGTTCGGGTGGTTCTTCTGAAGGTCAATTTCACAATGTCATCTGCTCCGGCTATGTTTGAAGGTTTTACTTGCTAATTGCTTTTATCTTTTGAAGTTTTAGTCTCGGGGTTGGGAGGTTGTTTTTAGCTGTAGTTTGTCTCTCTTTATAGGCTTTGTCTTCGGGGTTTATCCTTCTTTCCTCGGTTTTGTTTCCGGAGTATTAATCTTCTGCCGCCGGCAAATGTGGTTTTTCTGGTGTAATCTGGTTGGTGTGTAACATCATGTAACAATACTTTTCTAATAAAATTTGAGATGAGAAAAAAAAGAGTATCTCATTATGAGCAAATTTTATCAAACACCACAGGTATAAATAAATTATACTTACAAGTCAAAAATATGTTTACGACGCTAATAAAAAAGCTACTTCCTATTCTGAAGTCAGAACCATATAATTTCCACTTAAAAAAAATGGTTAGATATAAACACAAAATATTAAGTTTTGTTGTGAAAATTAATAATATATAACATATACTACATCTGCAGATGATAAAAAAGACACAATCAAATCCATGTTTTAAATAATATCTATTAAAATTTCAGTTTACTGTTAAAACAAAAAACTAATCATCAATAGTACACAATCAGTAAAATGATTTCTCAAATTCATCATCAATTATATCACTAGACCGGAATCTATATTGAATAGTACCGTAGCAAAAACCTCAAATTTAAATCCAAATATCTTAAAGGTTTGCCAATTACACATATCTGTTTATCTAAAAACAAATTGTCGAATTGTCTATGAAAAACACCCAAATTTAAAGATGTTGACATATCATTTCTCCAACGATCAAAAAGAAACCTACCATCTCATTAAACGGTGTATACGAAAAGACATTTTTTTCATCCAACAAAACTCCAAAAATGGCAATTTCTTACTTTACAGAAGAGTTCCACACATAACATTCCAATGTCCAGAATTAACCAAGCAAAAAAAATATCAGAGATTGTTGGGCCATCACGCACGATCCAACTCTCCCGGTTGATAACAATGTACACTATTTTTTTTACCAAAAGAAAGATGCATTCTTATTTTCAATAAACACAATGGCCTATATATATCAAGATTAATAAGACTTATGGGATTGATATTCGGCTACCATAGGGGATAGGGCTGGCAGTGGCATTGTATTATGTAATTTATGTATACATTTAGTAAATCAACCACTTACTATGTCTGGCTGTATTTAGGTCGGCGCCTTGTAATGCATTATTTCATTTAATCATAAGTGAATCCTTAGTTTGAAGAGACTATGAAAATTACACTTAGATTTCGTCATTTCGCTTGCCTAAATGTAATAATTTAATAACCTCTGAAAACTTGGACGGTAGGGAATCATTGCTATGACCTGGAGCTTCTTTGAAAGGACATTGGTTATACCTAAGCTACGTATTGTATTCTGTAAACCAATTTGTGTAAAATGAGAAAATCACTAATACTAAAATAGCTTAGTTACGTTCTAATTAAATTATGTACTCAGATTAACCAAAAACAAAAATAAAACAAGAAGGACTAGAGAGTGTAGAATGTAGATGAGGAGCTGACGTGGAAGTGAGTGATGACGTCATCTGACAAAGAAGAGCACGTGATACTCGCCAGCAAGAAAACAGTAGTGAGAATCCAATTCCAACCAAACCTTTATTTTTTGCTTCTTTCTTGCGGCTACTTTTGTCTTTTACCATCACTTCACCACTTCAACGTCTTTTCACCGTTTATCCTCATCTTCTTCCACACTCTCCTTCCAAGCGCGTGTTCTTCAACATGTATGTCTTAACCGGTGGTTAAGGCCGGTTACACCGATTAAACCAAATTTGATACATCTATATGATCTATCTGGTAACTAACAAGTAACAAGTAACAAGTTAACAAACCAATTATATTCTCGTTATTATCCTAAAAATTGACAACATTTGAAACAAGTCTCTGGTCGGATTAGAGAATCTTGAAGAAGACCAAAGACGCAACTTGTCCCCAAACATATAAAGGAATACAGTTGTACACATTGCCATTAATTAATAGACTTTTCACCAATTAATTATTTTAAAATATATATTGACATGGTTGTAATACTGATCTTAAGCAACAGTAACATATGACAAAAAAAAAAACAACAACAGTAACATTACCACATTGGTCAAAATTTGTATCTAAATTTAATTAATAAAAAAGACTTAAACCCATGAACAGATTTCCTGGTGGTTTCAGGAATGAGAAGAACTAAACTCTTTCTTTAGACCCAAAACCAAATTTCTGAATTGCTCCAGCTCTCTCTTCTTCATTCTTTCGGTCCCACAAAGCTCCTTGGGTGTCTTCTTTCCCCCTGAAATTAGAAAAAAAGTTTCCTTTTTCTCTGTTCTTGGTTTTGGTTTCTTCCTTTGATTTCTCCTCGAGCGTCGAGCTTAGAGATAGAGAGAGAGAGAGAGATCAGATTCTCGAGTGTCAAAATATTGAAGGTAAAAAAACCGACGGAAGTAAGTTCATTGAACCTTAGCTCTTACGTTGCGTCTTAAATCTCATTCTCACCCACATAAAAGTTTGGCATTTTTTTTTCGGGAATTTAAAAGAAAAGACTTTCCCCTTTTTCGTCTTAATTCACCCATTCACCAACCATTAGGATCGTTTTGATGACGATTCCTCTACTTTCCCAGTAAGTTTTGTTTTTCTTTTATCTTCTCAAGATTGCTACTAACTTGTTTAATTCTCCTCCTTCGATTTGTTATGGATCTTGTCGCTTTCATGATGGTTTTTACTCGATTTTGATAGGTTGTTTACAGATTCCTAGACATCGTCTTGTGCGTTTACTCCATTCAGACTTGTAACAACAATGGCTGCTGAGAGATCTGTCACACAGTACTACTGGTGTTCTAAGATCTACTGTCTTCTTCTTCTTCCTCTGCTCTTGTCTTTGCTGATTTGGACTCCTTCGATCTCTTTGGCTGCTACTAACCCTGACGATGGTAAGCACCTTTTTTTTTCTTTCTTTCCCAAGACAACCTCCAATTTTGGCTCCTAGATTTACAAGTTTATTTTCACTGAATTTACAAGTGAGATCTGTGTATATTGCTGGAGGAATTTGAAGATTTTCTTCCACAGTTTTCTGAGAATTAACCAGCATTGTTGTGATTGAATCAGTTGCTGCAATTAACGGTTTATTCGCCGCGCTTGGCGCACCTATTCTTCCTGGTTGGATTGCTTCTGGTGGAGACCCATGCGGTGAAGCTTGGCAAGGCATTATCTGCAATGTTTCAGATATAATCAGCATGTAAGTTCTTTGTCAGAGATAACATCTCTTGAGTTACCTCATTGATTTCTTTCTGTTGATTCTGATTTTGATCGGTTTACAGAACTGTAAATGCCGCTAATTTGCAAGGAGAGCTTGGTGACAACTTAGCTAAGTTCACTTCTATCAGGGGAATGTAAGCATTTAGACACACACAAGAATGTGACAGTTTTTGACAAGTCAATTTGAATATTTCTCTTAACGTTTTGTATTTTTGCCTATCTCCAGAGATTTCAGCAACAACCAAATTGGAGGAATCATACCTTTGAATTTGCCGGTTACACTGCAGCATTTGTATGTACACTACACCTTAGCAATGTAGATTTTTGAATATGGTTTGTTGCTTTAATGTATGATCATGGTCTTTACCTTTTGGCAGTTTTCTTTCAGCTAATAAATTCACCGGAAGCATTCCAGAATCATTAGGAACGTTGAGTTCTCTGAGTGACATGTAAGTATTATTATTATTACTCCCAATGTATATTTCCATTGATTTGTTGTTCTGATGAAAATCATACCATTCGTTTTTTAGGTCTTTGAATGATAACCTTCTCTCAGGAGAGCTACCTGATGTGTTTCAAAACCTTGCTGGGCTGATTAATCTGTATGCTTCTCTTTTTTTCTTCTTTAGTTTAGTGAATTGTTACTATTTCTATGGGTTGTTTTAGTGATCTGATATCTTTTTTGCAGAGATATATCAACTAACAATCTAAGCGGCACGTTGCCTCCTTCAATGGAGAATTTATCAACTCTTACAACATTGTAAGTTTTTTTTTATTGTTTTTCTTTCTGCTGAAGTCTCTCTCTTGGCATTTGTTCTTCACCAAAGCTGATATCTGAGTTTTCTCAGACGTGTTCAGAACAATCAGCTCTCTGGAACTCTAGACGTTCTTCAAGGCCTTCCGCTTAATGACTTGTAATGTTTCTTTCTCTCTCTCACAAAATGTTCCAACTCTTAAAGCAGTGATAATAAGCTTTTTTTATGTACTTCTTGGAAACAGAAACGTAGAGAACAACCTCTTCACTGGACCCATACCGGAGCAACTGCTAAGCATTCCGACATTCCGGTAAGTGCTCTGTAGCTTTATGTTTCACTAATCCTATAGTGTGGCATTTCAGGTTTTCTTAAGTTGCGCTTGTGTATGCAGAAAGGAAGGAAACCTGTTCAACTCCACCACAGCTGCACCATCATTGTCTCCGTCTATATCTCCAACTCCATCAAAACCAGCTCCAACGCGACCGCTCTCTGGAGCTCCACCACCTCCTGCAACTGATAGGAACCGAGGGAAAGCTGCTGATGGACCTTCTGCTTCAGAAGGATCAAGCTCTAGGAATTCAAAAGAGCAAAAGAGCTCTTCAGATACTAAACGGATAGTCCTCATAGCATTCGCTGGCGTCCTCGTCTTCATAATTCTTGTTTTGGCTATACTCTTGCTGTTACCAAAATGTGCAAGACGAAGAAGAGAACGTACTAGTAGAGTCTTCAAACGGCATCAAGTTGGTGCTGACAGAGGAAACAGAGAAAATGCTCTGGAAAACGGGCCTACTGCGCTGCCACCGCCTGTTCGATCTGAAAAAGGTAAAAGATTGAGTGAGATATGCATAGTTTGGCCATTGCTTTCCTATTGCCTTCTCGATGTATAATGCTTGGATTGTGCTTATGAACAGTACCCTTCACGAAAGCTGGAGAGGAACCAAAGGTTTTACATGACCTTGATCGGTTGCAAAGACCTGCGCCGCCTCCTATATCAAGACAGGATAGTCAAGATATTGACTTTTCAATGTTGATGCCTCCACCGCCTCCTCCTCCACCGCCACCACCACCTCCTCCTTTGGCTGAGAAGGTCACCATTATGCCAATCAAGTCTCCTGAAAGACCCTTCAAGAAGCCTTCCCCGAAAGCACGCTTACCCTTAACTTCTGTGAAGCACTATTCCATTGCATCTCTTCAACAATACACTGATAGCTTCTCTCAGGAAAATCTCCTTGGCTCGGGCATGCTCGGGAGTGTTTACAGGGCTAAGCTTCCCAATGGAAAGGTATATAATGGAGTTAAATTCAAACATTTCTTGCATTTCTCGGGAGTGTTTACAGTGTTTTGGTTCTGAATCTTGAATTTTCGTCTTTGCAGCTAATTGCTGTCAAGAAGTTGGACAAGAGGGCTTATGAACAACAACAGGAACATGAATTCATCGAACTAGTGAACGATATAGATAGGATTCGCCATGCCAATATCGTGGAACTTGTTGGTTACTGTGCTGAGCACGATCAAAGACTGTTGGTCTACGAATATTGCAGTAACGGTACACTGCAAGACGGGTTGCATTCAGACGAGGAATTCAAGAAGAAACTCTCATGGAATACACGTGTTGGAATGGCACTTGGAGCTGCTAGAGCCCTTGAGTAAGTTCCTGGTTTCTTACTTCAAATCAGGTTTGAAAATTTTCACCAAGTTTGTGACTTTTGTTGATGTTCTTTAAGGTACTTGCATGAGGTGTGTGAACCACCTATCATACACAGAAACTTCAAAGCAGCCAATGTTCTATTCGACGATGATCTAAGTGTTCTTGTCTCAGATTGTGGTTTGGCACCACTAGTGTCATCAGGATCTGTGAGCCAGGTAAAGTACTAGAACCTCTGATGGCTTCACCTTTTGTAGTGTCTTCAAGATCTAAAACCAGTTTATTTTTTGTATGAATCAGTTATCAGGACAACTACTAGCGGCTTACGGATATGGAGCTCCAGAATTCGACTCGGGAATCTATACATGGCAGAGTGATGTATACAGTTTTGGTGTTGTTATGTTGGAAGTCTTGACCGGTAGAATGTCCTACGACAGGTATGCGCACCACCACGTTGTTTTCTTGGCTTAGTTTTTCAGGTAAATGTGTATTCATATGAGTTGTTGGTTTATAGGGACCGGAGTAGAGGAGAGCAGTTCTTGGTCAGGTGGGCAATCCCACAACTTCATGATATCGATGCGTTGGGGAAAATGGTTGATCCATCTCTTAAAGGACAATACCCTGCAAAGTCATTGTCACACTTCGCTGATATAATCTCCCGGTGTGTTCAGGTAAACAAGAAAGCACATATTGAACATTGAAAAACTATGTTTTGATGGCTTGTGATTGTGTTTGCTTGACCAAAAGTGGTTTTCTGTTTTTTCTTGTGACAGTCTGAACCAGAATTCAGACCGTTGATGTCTGAAGTTGTTCAAGATCTGCTAGATATGATCAGAAGAGAGCGTCATGGTTCAGGGGAGCCTAGCACAGACTAGTACATTGTAAAGAAGCATTTTTTTTTTTCCGGATGATCTCTGGGAATTCACGGAAACAAGAGATATTGAGTTCTCAGATACCACAAGAACAAGAATGGGGACTAAACCAAAGACATAAAATGAGTCATATGCTGATTCTGCAGCCAAAAAAGAAGCTTAGTTCATGTGAATTGGCTCAAGGAAAAGATCAATGGGCTTGCTTCCAATCGCAAATGATTGGATTGGTGGGCAGTTTCGTTTTTTTATATATATATTTTTTTTGTTTGTTCTGTGTGAATCTTGGATCATCCATGTGTGTAATCTAGTATAAAATTGTGTGTTTACTTGATTCTTTGAAGTTGTCTATACTTAATAGATCATAGAATTTGATATGTGTTGTATTCTTTTAGTGCGTGTGTTTGTGCCTGTAATATACTCGTCTAAAACATTGTATTTCTGGAGGTCTAATAAACCGGACTAATCTGGACCAAACGAATCTGTAATTGTAAGATTACTGAAATGACTTGCAATATGAGTATGAGAGAATACGAATTACAGAAATAAAGAATACGAAAGGAATCTGTAAGTTGTAAGTTTTCTTCTTGTTGTTGTTGCTGACTCTGAGTTTGTGATAAGATCAAGAATCCGAAGTTTCTTTATTTCTCAAGTAGCGAAGAACAATAGCTGAAACAGCACAGTTTAGGGCTTGTTTTAGAGTCCCTAATCTCTCTTAAAGACAAAATGCTCTTAAAACAACGGAGTGGACATTGCAACCGCAACTTGTGCACTTCTTTTAAGGTTCTTCTGTTCGATTTCTCAGCAGTTGTCTACTACAAATGCAGATGAAGTTTGCAACAAATGAATTAATAGAAGTGAACAGATCAAAACTTGTAGCACAGGAAACTAAGAGAATAAAGAAAACACAGTTTTTTTTGCCCCAAACCCATGTCAACAAGCAATTATAAACCGGACTAACCCAAACCAAATTGTTAGTTATAGTTAGTTACTCTTGTGAAAGAGAGAGGCTTAAGCCATTAACGGTCTAATCCATCATTCTGTTAAAACTCACGCGCCTATATAAGTTTCTTTCAATCTTCCTTCTTCGCTGATCCTTCTCTCTTTACTCTCTCTCTCGTCTATCATCGCTCTCTCTCTCTCTCTCTCTCTCTCGTCTATCATCACTCTCTCTCTCTCTCTTTTTTCAGTCGCCATGGATGGCTTTCCACCCGTCGAAGAAGGGCAAGCAAAGGACAACGAAGAATTGCGAGAAGAGGAGGACGACGATCAACATTACAAATATTCTGGTTCACTCAACGACGGCGGAGAGACGAATCCTCAAGAAGTGCGAGCAGAGGAGGAGCACGATCGAGACGTCTTCGAAGATATTGATTTTGGTTTTCTCGGAGAGACGAATCCTCAAGAAATACGAGCAGAGGAGGAGGGCGATCAAGATTCTCATCATCCAACGGCCTCGATCTTTGGTGGCCTCGAGTTCCACGCAGAAGAAACGGATTTTGGTTTAATCAACAATGAAACCGGGCTCTTCAACTTCAACTTCAACTTCAACCAAGCCGACATTGTGATATGCCGTGGAAAGTATACACAACGAAGAAGAAACAGGGATTGGAGGG
>OVBJ01000378.1:7266-53798 GCA_900406535.1 Noccaea bulbosa
AAGTTTCTGCAATAGTTTTGAAAAGAGAAAAGGGAGATATATGGATGAAACACAGTGCATAAGGAGAAAGAAGATGACTCACTCACTGTCTCCCTTTCTTAGTGCAGCAAGCAGGGCATTTGTACTGCTTGATGCTCTCTGCTTTGGTTGGTGTTATCTTCACACACTTTCCATGGTACCAACGCTCACACACATCACAGCAGATCCAGAACTCGTCGTTTGTGTAGTTCCCTCCACAGCTTCCACAGAGCGTGTCTCCATGCTCGTCGTCTTCGTCCTCATAGCTCTCTTCCATCAGTTTCGGTGTGCTCTTCGTCTGCCCTTCAATTGATCTCTACACCAAACCAACAAATGGAAGATTTATAAACCCCTTTGCTTTCTTTGAGCTGGGACTATAAAAGAGTGGAGAGAGTCCATTAGGTACCTTGACGCCGTTTTTGGATTTGCTTCCAGGATCCAAGCTTGGTTTATCTTTAGTGGGCTTCCTACCAGTCACTACTTCAAAGAGAGTAGGGAGATCGTTGATGAGACTGAATAGGCGTTTCCTGTTTCATTGAATGAAGCATACAACATTCAATGAGATAAAAGTCCACAAGTGGGGAATTCTATTCTGAAAGTACTGATGATTTTTCTTGTTAAGTAATCTTCCGTGTGGGTTCACCAAGAAGGTGAAACTGATCGCCAGTGTTCAACACGTAAACCTTATCCAGGTTCTTGGATACTGCTTTGAGGGTGAGAAACGATACGATACTAATCTTTGAACCTGGATAAGGTTAATGTGTTGAACACTCGCGATCAGTTTCACTAAAGATACTTCCTTTCCCTTCAACACCGCGTTATCATTATCGGATGAAGCTTTCTTCGTTGCTAAAGTGGCAAATCAAAGCAAGAAACGATATGGAAAAAGAAGCATCGTTTACGCACCTCTCACTACGATTAAGCCGAGCGCCGAAGTAGGAAGAAACAGAGAGCAACCAACAATCACTGTGGACAGCAACTAACGAGAGCCAGTCTTTACGTTGCATACCATCTCTTGCGAAATTGATTCCAAGCGCTGGCTCCGGAAGCTCCGGAGGCACTTCCTCCGCCGGAAGATTCACTTCCCACGTCCCATTCGGGTGTCCGTACAAACACAGATTCTCCATTTCTGATAACACAAACGCCCAAATGTTCAGCACAGAAGGACCAGATCTCTCAAAATTAAGTGAACAGAGATATTAAAACGGTATCTTTTACGAAGCTTATCCAAAGCAAACACAGATCCGAAAATAACAATGGGGAAAACAAAAAGAAGAAGAAGCTAAATCTCGCTTACCCGGATCGCATAAAGAGTAGAACTTGTCAACATCTGGTAAAACAGGGCAAGAACAAGAGAAGAAATTACGTAAACTGAAAGCCAAAAGGAATGAGAATGCCTTTGCAAGAAATCTAGAAAAAAAAGAAAAAAAATTAGATTAGGAGAAAATTGAGGTTTGTGTTTACCTAGGGAGAGAGCTTTAAGAAAACCAGAGCGACGACCGCTAAAATCCTTGAAGATCTCTTCGACGGTTCGAGGATTAGAGGACTCGGCGGCCATACTTGTAGTTGTAGGGTTAAGAAGAAAATATACAGTACAAGGTACGAGACTACGAGTATGCGACCGTCTATACGAGAAGATGTAAATCAGTGGTGCTAGAGATGAATTAAGGTCGGCACCAATGGTTTCCAAAACCCGATGCGTTCGGACATGGGGAGAGAGAGAGAGAGTGAGTGTGTGTTGTTGTTGTAAGAAAGAAGATGGAAGAAAGGGAAGAGATGGAGAAAATAGTAACTTTGTCTTCGTTTCTGATCTCGAGTTTGGTTGCCCTCAGCGAGATGAAGATTAGACTCAAGGCCTATTTTACATGGGCCTGGCCCATATTAATTTGAGCTTCCCATTTACTATAACCTTAACGAAAAACGAATTACTTTTCTTAATCTTACCCAAACAAAATAAAATAAAGTCGATTACATGATGATTCTTTTCCAAAAATCAAATATAAAATTAGTTAGTTATCCAACATCAGTTAGTTATAAAAGTTATAAATCCAACAAGTCTTTGTAAATAAAAGTAGAAATCCCTAGTTTTTTGCTTTCTTTCTTTCTGTATTTGGATTCAGCTAAAACTCGTAAAACTCAACAGCCACGGCGATTCTGAATATTATATATTATTTCTAACCTCATAAAGAGTGTATGTAACGCTTTTTGCTTTTCCCAATTGGACTAAACACTCTTTCATCTCTTAACTCTGTTTTTTTTGGTTTCTTCTTTCTCTGTGTTTGATTTGATGCATGTCCAAGCAACTTCCTCAGTCATAACTCTAAAATTCAACATCTCATGACTGAGCTTAGCTCCTCGCGTCTCGACTCTGCCACGCAGAAGCCGAGGACCTCCACCGGAAACCTTCCTCCTCCTCTTATCGAGACTGGACACGTCAACATCGGTGTCTCCGCCGGTGATGCTTCTCCATCTCCTGCGAGACCCGCCAACACAATCCGGAAGATAACGGTGCTTCCATTAGTTTTCCTGATATTCTACGAGGTCTCAGGCGGTCCGTTTGGGATCGAAGACAGTGTGAAAGCAGCTGGGCCACTGTTAGCCATCCTAGGATTCATCGTCTTCCCTTTCATATGGAGCATCCCTGAAGCACTCATCACCGCAGAGATGGGAACAATGTTCCCGGAGAACGGCGGTTACGTCGTGTGGGTCTCCTCCGCGTTAGGGCCTTACTGGGGATTTCAACAAGGTTGGGTTAAATGGCTAAGCGGCGTCATCGACAACGCTCTGTATCCGATCCTCTTCCTCGACTATCTCGAATCCGGAATCCCGGTCCTCGGCGGTGGGATCCCTCGAATCGCCGCGATCTTTGTGTTGACTGTTGCGTTGACTTACTTGAACTACAGAGGTCTAAGCATCGTGGGTTTCGCAGCTGTTCTTCTCGGCGTTTTCTCGATCCTTCCCTTCGCGGTGATGACTTTCATGTCGATCCCAAAGCTCGAGCCTTTGAGGTGGCTTGTGGTTAGCAAGAAGATGAAAGGAGTTGACTGGAACTTGTATCTCAACACTCTCTTCTGGAATCTCAACTACTGGGATTCGATTAGCACGCTCTCCGGGGAAGTCGATAACCCGACTAAAACGTTACCGAGAGCTCTGTTTTACGCCCTGTTTCTTGTTGTGCTCTCTTACATCTTCCCGGTTTTGTCCGGGACTGGAGCTTTGCCTCTTGATGAGAAGCTATGGACGGACGGTTACTTCGCTGATGTCGGTAAAGTGATAGGAGGAGCTTGGTTGGGATGGTGGATCCAAGCTGCAGCTGCGACGTCGAACATGGGAATGTTTTTGGCTGAAATGAGCAGTGATTCTTTTCAGCTTCTTGGAATGGCTGAGCGCGGGATGCTTCCGGAGGTCTTTGCCAAGAGATCGCGCTATGGAACTCCGTGGGTTGGGATACTCTTCTCGGCTTCTGGAGTGGTTTTGTTGTCATGGCTAAGCTTTCAAGAGATTGTGGCTGCAGAGAATTTGTTGTACTGTTCCGGAATGGTTTTGGAGTTTATAGCGTTTGTGAAGCTAAGGATGAAATATCCAGCTGCGTCACGGCCTTTCAAGATACCTCTAGGGGTTTTGGGATCGATCCTCATGTGCATTCCTCCAACCGTGCTGATCGGTGTCATTGTGGCGTTTTCGGACCTGAAAGTTGCAGCTGTGAGCTTTGCGGCTGTAGTGATTGGGCTTGTGCTGCAACCGTGTCTGAAAAAAGTAGAGAAAAGGGGGTGGCTCCAGTTCTCGGTAAGCTCTCACTTGCCAGACCTGATGGCGTAAGCAAAATCAGTTTTGAGGGTGAAGACTGAACACGATGATGCTTGTTGTTTTACCCATAGATCATAAAGCTTTATTCAAGCTACTCGATAAACACCTTTTCACTTTTCTGTTCAATGCACCCGAAAATGCATACAACAACAATTCTACCATTTTTTTGTTACATTATACACCGCGCAAACAGTTGCGACAGAAACATACACTTGCGTTTACTAAATTGGCCAAAAATTGCTTCTAGCCTTGATCGAAAGCCTAATTTGTAAAAAGTAGTAATTGTTACTGGAGTAGCTATAACAAAAGTCAAAAGAGTATTCGATTTTTATTTGATGTTGATGTGAGTTCTTGAAGCAGTTTTTTGAGGAGCATAAAATATATATCCCATATAAATTCGAAACACATGGTGGGCACAAAACAAAATTCGATTTTTTTTTTCATTTTTCCTCGGCTTAATCCAATCTTATTAAAAATTATCACCAAACTTGAATCTTTGGAAGTAATTACATTTAGCTAATCAGATAAATCATTTTTAACATCTTACATATAACTAAAAGAATATTCTTAAGGAAAATATCTAATTGATAAAGGATGAAAATATCTAATTGAGAGAGTAATAAGTTTTCATTTAAAAACCTTATTGAGGCTAGGTTTATTGAAAAAGAAAATCTTAAACTCCATTCTCATCAGCATGGAATTGCTTGCAAAGAAGAAGATGAAGATGATTATTGAACTAGTTGCTGTTCTGTTTCAACGTCTCTTTTATCTGAAAATGGTTTTTGCATTGATTTTCTATCTGTTTTCCATTGGTGTTCTTTGGACTAGTTGTTGTTCTGTTTCAACGTCCCTTTTATCTCTTTGAATAAAAAAATGTTTTTTTGCATTGATCTTGTTCTGTTTTGCTTTATTTCGTTTCCTGGTTCAAACTTCAAAGAGAGTGGTGAAATAAAATCTTATTGGCTCTGGTGACATGTGGTATTACCGTTGAGTTAGAAAAAATAGTATAATTCGATATAAATTGCAGTAAAAATCATGTGGTAGAAATAGTATATTTTGTGGTAAGTTTGCTGTAAAAATTATTACTATTCTTTTCAACACAACTGACTGGTCATTTTTATGCGGTCAGCTGTGTATTAAAATACATACTGCAATAAAATTATTTTTAATAATACATACACACACATAATATGCTTGACTAATATCATTGCTAGCAGAAAAGAAAAGAAAAGAAAAACACACACACACTCAAGAACCTGAAGGTTGAATTAACCCATCACAATATGTTTGCTGCAACGTAACTAGCAGAATTAACAAAGATGACACACAGACACACACACACGGCTACACACACACAGCTCAGAACCTGAAGGTTGAATTAACCCATCACAATATGCTTGCTGCAACGTAACTAGCAGAATTAACAAAGATGACACAGATACACACACGGCTAATCTATTCTAAGAAATCTCTCTTCTTTTTGGCTCAAACTTCAGAGCCGAAGAGATTTAAACTTTTCATCTATGAAAGCATCGATGTGGACGACTTGATAGAGTTTGGAGTTTATCTCAAGCCAGAGAAATGTCTATTAGGATCATTGGGTATGATCAAGATTATGTGATAGATGATACAAGAATCTACGACAATCCCCACGTTTAAAAGCTCACTCTGCAAATGCACTCCTATGATCTTCGGAAATTTGACACCAGTGTGACATGGAAATCTCTAGCGGTTATGTCGTTATGGTGTGATCATCTTAGCGATATTATTTGTGAAAATGCTCGCTGGGTCTCCCCTTCTTAGAGATTTGACACTTTACCATTATGCTGACATCAGGAGCATATTAACCTTAGAAATGCAAAAAAAAGTGAAGAGACTAAGCTTCTTTTCCGACGAAGGTAAAGAACCGGTGAATATCTATGCTCCATGGGCAGGGCCGGCTCTGGGGAGAGCCAGGTGAGTCATTTGGCTATGGTACAATAGTCAAATTATTAGGTGCAACTTACGGTACAATAGTTTTTATTGTTCTATGTCGAGAGAGTAGTAAGTTTTCATTTCAAAAACCTTACTAAGACTAGGGTTCATTAAAAAAGTAAATCACGATCACGTTTAATACAACAAAATAATCAATAATAAATAATGTAAATTAAGCGCTCTGGAAGGTGCCACATTAGATTAAGAATCAAATTCAAATTAGGATCATTGGCTATGGTGAAGATTATGTGATATATGGTGGATTCTACAACAATTTTCATGTAGAATATACGACGATTCAAACGGCGGATGAAGGGTCGTGAGATGAAGTGACGGGATGTCCTTCCCCGTATAATTAGCAGTTGTCCTGAATTGAAATATTTGCAACTGAGAGGGTTAACAAACTATACTTTGAGCGCTTCTTTGATCACGAAACTTGCTCATAGCAGGAATTTGATTGCAAAGAATATGATTTTGCATTTTGACATTGTTATGTTTGAACTAGTTGTTGTTTTGTTTCAACTTCCCTTTTATTTGAAAATGGTTTTGCATTGAAATAAAGTAGTATATACTTTGCCAATTAATCTCTTCAATCTCAATGGATTCAAGGTTGAATTACCCATCCATAACATTCATGTATGTAACATTTATGGCATGTATCTATATACAGTACAATCAAATTACAAGACTTGAAAACTAAGTAAAATGATATGCTTGTTTCGGAATTTAAGGTCAATTCTTTTCAACTAAACTACATTACATCACAAGGATTCATCATTTTATGAAATTTCATTATTTAAACAAAAATACATATATTGCTGTTCAGAAGTTATAAAAAATGCTAATGGCAAAGAGAAATTTTTGTAAAACCAACCAACAAAAAATCTCTCTTCATCTCCCTTTGAAATATTTTCGGTAACTAAACCAAAAAGAAGGATCAAATGTGTCAAAGCTAACTGTGTTGTTTGTAAGGGGACAGAGTACGAGGTCCAGTTTCAAAGTTGAGAAGCAACGACGATTAGATTCACGGATACCTTCTAGACTTTTGTCTTTGTTCGTCGACTTCATTCATCCAATCGGAAAGCAACAAGAGTCCCTTATAACCGTAGTATGAAACACCGACCAGAACAGCAATTAACATAACCAACATCAGTCCCTTCTTTGTCGCAACACCAAGTTTCTGCAGAGAAGATATGACAATATGAGACAAGTGACGTAACTCCAGATTTCGACAAGAGATATAGATAAATACCTGAAGCTTTGAGGTCTCCTTAATGTCTTGACCTCGCTCACGCCTTTTCCTTCGCTTAGTTGCAATTTTCCCACTAGGCTCCTCCTTTTCCTAAGATGTTTTGATTATCAGAAGATCATCGTTGCTTTGAGAGTGAGATTAATTCTTACATTATTTCTGCTTACCTCAATCTCTTTGACATTTCGCTGTTGTAACACCGATTCAGCCATCTGAAGTTTGCTCTTACATGTGGAACCGCAAGGGAGAAGGCCGACACCAAAATGATTCTTTGGTACATCTTTAGGATCAGAATCTGCTGCCCTGTGTGCTGCTTGAACATCTTGGCACAACCATTCCTTCTTCAGGGTTAGGCACTTGCAACGAACAACAACCTGATCCATAAACATAAAAAAGTCAAGGGGACAAGTAAAGAAGAGACCCATTTGTAACATGCATAATAGAGTCTTGGAAATATTTACCTTTTTCCCACACTTATCTGGCAATGGACACTGCCCAGGATGACATATCTCCGGACACAGATGCGTACAGTTCGGCAATTTTCTGCAACAGCACGATCCTCTAGTTTCAAAACTGTGGTTTTCTAATCATCTTGTTCAGTAAAAAGAGGAACAAGTGGGAACAACCAAAGCGTGTTAGTTACCTGTGACAAGGTCCACGGCATGAGCGGGCCTTCGCTTGGTCCTTCTCAGACAATGTATTGTAGTAAATGCACTCGAATGCATGCACCATTGCGCCACAGTGGCATGATCTCTTTACCAGAGTTTTGCAAGGTGGACAATCTTCAGGATGGCATCGTCGAGGACAGGGATGCTGGCATTTTGGTGTTCTCTCCTGTACATTAGTATGAAAGATAAGGAAGCCTTTCCTCTGACTAACTGACTCAATAAAGAGCTTTTAACATTAACAAATATAAACTTCAATGACAACTGATTACCAACCGCCAATCAAGATCCGCAACATAAGGAAAGATAATGGAGTAAGTGGTGTGACTTAAAAACAATAACACAAGTACCTTTTGACAGCGGAGATCACACTTTTCACAGGACTCACTTCTTTTATCCAATGATGAACTTCTAATTTCCAGGGGATGACATGTATACGAACAGTAATGGTTCCCACACGGAAGAGGGTTTCCGCATAAGTTATCGCATGCAAATTGAGTTATGTCAGAGCAAACCATCTGAGCCAACAAAAACAAAAACATATCAAATGTCGGAGAAAAACTATGAAACAAGATCTCAAGGTACACAAATGGCACATAGAAAGTTTGACACTGGATATGCATTTGAAATAAACTGTATAAAAGAGCTCACCATTCTCTCTGCAGCCAGGTGGTGGCCAACGCAGGGCCTCCAGACAAGCTCTGGACAACGAGGGCAGGGCGAACCCGGTGTAGATTCAGGCTGATTATTCAACATCTTCTTTGTTGGTTTAATCATATATTCTCGGTTAGGTGGAGGTCTAGGACCATGACACCTATGTCATAAGAAGCACCACTAATGTTAACAAGAAGGTAAAAAGATCAGAGAGTAGGAAAGAAAAATGGATGAGAAAGACAGCAGCATGAGAGACCTTAGTTTGCACTTGTGCCCACATGGGTATTCTTCATCACAAAGGAGTCTACATGGAGGACAAGCGCCATAGTGGCATTTATGCGGCTGCATAAAAACATGACAAAAGACTTCTCAAAATTCAAACATGGAAGCAGCCACATAAGTGAAATTATAAAAGCGTTATTCTGATTCTTGTGCTAACCTTTACGTTTGGCCCATGCCTGCACAATGGGGTTATGTGACATAACTTACGGCACCTAGGAGGCTTCTGATTTGTTTCAGTGCCACAGGGTACCTGAACATCAATCAGTTAACTTCGTTGTTAACAAAGTTTTAACATACAGTTACACAAATTCACCTTGGAATCCTAATTTATCACCTCGAAATGTGTCTCACCACAAGCACATGATATTGTCACCATTATTGGACAAGGAGCACATGGACCTCTGCAACAGTTTAATCAGTCATAACGTTAGTCTCAAATGAGAAACCAGGCAGACAAAGAAACTCCAAACTCCAAAGCAAGCTACTAAAGAACATACTGGTGACAAGGAGACTGGCATTTATGATTCCTACAACGGAGCTTTCTTCCACAAATCTGAAAAATTTAAACAAGAAAAATTAGAAACCCAAGTGTGAACGATGATACTAGATTCTTCGACACAAGAAGGAACACGTACTTCTGAGCATGGTGGACATTCACCATCACAACAACGGCGTCTACAAGCATGACGTCCACAATCCCTCACTCTCTGGCATTTCCTCTCACACGTCAACTCTTGATGGCAAGGAACCTACTCTAAATTAAGTTCCCAAAATCTCTACATCAACAATTGATTCAACTATATAGCATGAAGATATCCAAAACATAAAGCAAACAAAACAAAACAAAAAAGCTCTCTTTCACCTGTTTTTTGGTACCTCCGCATCTGCAAGCCTTAGTAACCACAATCCTACAAGTCTCAAGGCACGAACCACGGTGGCACCTCTCCGGACACCTGTGGTAGCCACAACCAAGCACTTTATCACACGTGCCGCCGCATAAAGGCGCCGCGACATCACACGACAAGCCTTGGTAGAATTTCTTTCCACAGGGACAACTCCTCTTTCCCTGATACGGACACAACCCACATTCTCCAGAGTGACAGCCTCTCTCGCATACATGTTTCCCGCAATTAAGCATATTCTCACACGAAGCCTCACACCTAAACTCTCTCTCGCAGCAATCTTTATCCTCCTCCACTTTACCACAGCAACACCTGTAATCCGCGCGTTCCCTGCACGGCGGGCACTCACCGTCATGGCAAATCTCTCTGCACTTGTGAATATCACAATCCAAAACTCTGTTGCATACGTCTCCGCAAGAGAATAGCTTGTGCCCGCACCGACGAACGTCTTCTACACCGCCGCAGAAGCATTTAGCTTTGACGAGCTTGGGACAAGAGGCGCAAGGTCCAGGATGGCACAGTAGCAAGCAGCAGTGACCACAGTTGTTGCTCAACGGCCTTTCGCAGACCTCGCCGCAAGAATGAGGCAGGATCCATGGATTATCCGCCCGAGGATCCTCCTCTTTGCCGCAGTAACAAAGGTACCGCCTTGGGATCTCCGATTTCTTATACGACGATCGACATTTCGGGCAGTTCCAGAGCGCCTCCGGTTCGGTCGGAGTGGAAGACTGTCGCGTGGCTGCACGCGCGGCTTGTAGATCTAAGCACTGACGAGCCCATGACTGGATGCAGAAGAGGTGAAAGACGGCGAAGCATATGGAAGTGCAGGACCAGGTTGGATCGGTGCGTTTGATGCGCTCAAGACATATGAGGCACGAGACACCACCGGAGGAAGAGGAGGCGAGAAACGATTGGATCTTGGCGAGGTCAATGGAGGAAGGAGAGGAAGATGAGTGGCAATCGAGGTAAGCTTTGAAGATGGAGTTGGATAAATCATTGTGACTGTGTTGATGGTTATCTGAATCCGATCCGGAATCCGAATCTGATTCGGAAACAGTGATTTCTGGTGCCGGAGGCTGTGGCGGTGATTTCCACCGGAATTCGGTGGTGGCGGGTCCGGCCATATTAATCAGACAACCTCCTTCCTCACCTCCTCATTATTAGAGGACAAAGGCAATGACTTCATTACGTCAAGACATTAAGAGGTCACGTGACCATTGTAATGTCCGAAATAAATATCGGTTTACTTTGGGATAAACCGGATACATCTGTTACTGCTTATCGTATCGGACGGTTTAATATAAGTTTTTTTTTTTTTTTTTTTTTGTTGGTATGAATGTTAATTTCTTCTTAAGCATCACTTCTAAGTTAATTTCTTCTTCTTTTTTGCCAAACGAAATAAGTCATTTAACTTTCCCGAAATCAAAATGTCTAACTCGAAAATAGTTTTCAACACCGAAAATCCCAAAGATCTCTAACAAGAAATGTACAAATGGATCTCTAAACTCAAATCCAAGTGACAGACCAAAGCCTAAAGATTCTAATGATAAGATTCAATCTACGGAATGCACAATTGGGCTCAGGGCTTGATGTAATCTCGAATGAAATCTTGGACCTCGAGAGTTTCACCAGTGAGTCCAGATGCCTCGGCTACGGTGACTTTGTTACAGCAATGGGAGAAAGAGAACACTTCCCCTTCGATTCCAATCGTGAAGTCATTCGCTATATCAGCTGTAGATACCTTACTCCTTGAAGCCCTTAGTTTCTCACTGCGAAACCAACAAAGAAAATCAATTAACAAATGATGATTGGCTTTACGCGGGAAGATAGGCTTATATACATAAGATTTGTTTGTTAGGAAAAACTGAAAAATCTTACATTTCTTTCTCCATCTGCTTCCTGATGAACTCCTTGGTGTGTGCAGTGAGTTTATCTGTCTTGTTACAGCAAAGGAGGACTGGTATCTTCTTCTTCACAACATTCGCATTGGTCAGAATGTCGTATAGGTATCTGTCAGCATATAAAACCATGTCAGTGCCTCAATTCTTTTAAGCTTGTGATGTTGAATCAGATACAAAACATGTCTCTTGTGTGTGTGTGTGAGAGAGAGAGAGAGAGAGGGAGGGAAGAGCGTTTGAAATTTACTCTGAAGCTTGACGACAGTTTGTGAGGAACTCCAAGGCATCCACTACAAACACAATTGCAGCTGCTTGGGGCAAGAATTCATCTAGCTTCGGTCGAAGCCGAGAATGCCCAGGAACGTCAACAAGATGAACAGGCTTGATTTTTCCTTTCTGTCACGTAGAGAAAACAGGAGACATGGATTGGTAACGTGTTATGCATTTGTTGTGTTTAGAACAGGCCAGAGTAAGAGTCTTTACCGTCGTATTTTTTTCAGTGTGAAAAACGAAAGTGCCTTCATTTGGTTCCATTGATGTTACAGTGCCCTGATGCGATGATCCATCTCGGAGCTGCCAATCAAACAATTATCATGTTGTAAATGCTAAATAGCCATCTAATCACTCATCCTGACTAGGACAACAGTCGACAGCCAAAAAGATCTCAACATGAAGAAAGCAAGTACTCACTTGATAAAAGAGCACAGTCTTTCCACTCCCGCTCAGCCCAGAAAGGAGTACGGTGTTGGATTTGGTACGTCTGACCAAGCGAACTGCAGGAGCCAACAAAAAAAAAAAACGACAAGTTTTAAAACAAAAAAGGAATCAAATTTCTGGAGATGAAGAACACATGATGTAGATTACGTACTGGAAATGAGCAAAATGGTTGTCAGCAATATAACACCAATAGCAGCATACAGCTGAGTCGGTGGTTCTTGCTGAAGATATGCAGTTGCTTGATACGACCACTGCTCTGCCAGAATCTTGAAACCTTCCAAGTACTCCATTTTCTTCTCTCAAAGTTCACTTCTTCTGCCAATCTATTAAGCTATATGTGATCTGCATCCAGAGATGTAACTCATTTCTCTAAAACATAACAACTAACACAATCATTGCAAGCGTCGAAAACAGATTCGCAACTGGTGATCTACGATATGCCTACATTGTTTCCCTGCTTGACCAGGAGTCACAAGAACGAATCGATTCCTCTAAAATTTAACATAATTACAGAATTCAGATCTAATTTTGCCAAGAGAAATGAACCGCTTAGATGGAGGAGACTGAAACGCACCGATGCTAGAGGCAGAAGACAAGTACAGCGAAGATCACGATGAGTGGGAAACAGAAACGACGTGGAAGCGGAGAAGACCTCGGCGACGATGATTTAGGGTTCAGATCAAGTTTTCTTTTTCTTTTAGTTTATTATTGTTTCCGAGCTCAGTTCACACTCTTTATGGATTTATTTCAAAATGGGCCGACCAAAAGCCCATCTCCTTGAGAACATGGCTAGAAGTTGAGAACTTTCGCGACGTCGTTTCATTTGTATCGCCTTCATTGCTTCTTTCTGCTTCACTCCGACGCTCCTTCCCTTCCCGCTATTCTGCAACTCCGGCCGACCAAGAACAGATACAGTGAGAGCTAGAGCGAGAGAGTATGAGATTTAACTTCGAGGAGCCAAAGGATACGCCGGAATCACGGCGATCTCCCGCGCCTAAAGAGGCGGTTCAGTGGGTTCCTCTCCAGAACCACCCGGTTTTCTCTTCCATTCCCTCCTCCCAGGATGAGCCCGGCGTGTCGCAGCGGTTTCCGAGGAATTTCATGGCTTGGGACGGAGACTCGCGGCTCTACTACTGGGATTCTAAACGATATCTCCTTCACCGATTGTCTCTACGCTTGGGTGAACCTGAACCAACCTCCGTCCTCGCCGCAGTCCCGTCCAAGGTCTTTAATCTCTCTTTATATTCGCCGTTTGAAATTGGAAACTGATTCTTATAATGTGATTGTTGCTGACATTTTACTGACAGTGAGAGAAATTAGATTTAGGAAGCGTTCGAGTATGATCTAAAAGCCTAAAAACAATTTTCTTACTGATGAATCATATATCATAGGTGATGCAACCAGATCTCCAGCTGACATTTTCTGTTGACAAAATCTCCGTCAATAAGTCTGGATCAGCTGTGCTTCTTGCCGGCTCAGATGGGATATGTGTGATGTACCTATTTGGACGCGCTTCTGTGATAGAAAACAATGTTATTTGCAGGTAGAGATTGAACATTGGCCTAATAAGATTATGATGCTACCTTAAATTGATGGCCTTCTGCTTATACGCTTTCCCTTTATGATCTATGGGGTTGCAGGGTAGTTTCTATCGGCTCAGAAATCTATTCTAGTGGTGACAGTTCCGTACAGTTGCTTCAAGCATCATGGCACCCTGATAGCGACACCCATTTGGGAATTCTGTCTTCTGACGCAGTTTTCAGGTAACAATCTCTTGAGTTGATGTGCATAGACATGTCAATATATTGATAAATATCATTTTGGAAAGATGTTAGAGAAGTTCTAGTAACAATGGTTGTAGATTCTAAACTTCTTGGCATGCAATGCCATACTATGTTGCCATCGGATTCTATGTCTCATTATAAAAGGCAATTTCCATTGACGTACTGCTGCAAATGTTTGTTGCTAGACTTTTCGACTTGTCTTCAGATGCTGAGCTACCAGAGCAAGAATACTATTTACAGCCTGTTGAGCCAGGGAGATCTAGGACAGCTTCATCAATTTATCCTGCTGATTTTAGTTTCGGAGGAGATCATCTGTGGGATAGATTTACTGTAAGTTCAGTACATATTCTTGTTCTACTTGTTTGATAACTAACGGAGCCTTACAGATTACATGTATAGGTCTTGACCGAATCCTTCAATTGTGCAGGTCTTTATACTATTCACTGATGGTTCAATTTATATCCTGTGCCCAGTTGTGCCATTTGGAAGGTACTTGGATGCGTTTCTCTTAGGATTTCGCTTCAATTTGTACCTTGTATTCTGAGCTTCGCTTATAATGGTCCTGGAGGTTGACTGAGCTTGCTTCGTATGTATATTTCAACAGTATCTACAAATGGGAATCAGTAGTGGAGATTTACAATGATGCTAATATGTTTGGAGTTAAGTCACCCAACTCGGTAGCTGTTAGCAACTCCAGTCTGGCAATTGATTGGTTGGAAGCTGTATTTCCAGATTTGACTGAACAAGGAACTAGAGGTGACAATATAGTGGTAGTGAAAGCTCATCCTTATGCTTTGCTTGATGCATCATTGGCTTTACAGGTATGGATTCCTCTTCTATTTTAGGTTTGGTGTTATGTGAGATATTTGAAGTCCTCCAAATCATAGATTTTTAGTTGATTCAGCAATGTTGTAGTTGTACTTCATTAACCAGTGGCGCTCATCAAAAATTTAAAACCCTTCATGTATTGATTCCGAAAACTGATAGGACAAAAAAAAGCTGACGCCTCTTTCCTAAGTGTTTTTTGTGCATCTCCTTGGAATGCTGATCCTTGTTTTCCTTGTGTACAGGGCCCTCTATACAAAGCATCGAGTGGTGAAGGAGATGAAGATCTCGCTGTTCGAGAGGCAGAATGTAAAGGCCGAGCAGTGAGTCTGTTATATAATCTTGTCAGCAAGGATTCGATTCTGGTAACTGCCTGGAGTGGTGGGCAATTACAGGTTGACGCTCTGGTCGATGAAATCCAGCCAGTTTGGATCTCTGGTAGCTCATCTCGCCTTCGCATGAGCTCCCACCACAAAATTGAAGGAGTTGCAATGATTTGTGAGTCAAACCTAGGTGATCTTCCTGTTGCAACTTCAAACCTGCCGCTTGATTACACTGTTTGGTTAGGGCACCCGCCCCCACTGTTAAGACTGGCAATGGTTGATTTGGCTCTACCAACTAAGCGTGAAGGTGGCTCTCTGGTTACCTTGTTCGCTGACTCCCTTTTGCCAGAACGGATATACTCCCTCCACGACGGTGGCGTTGATTCAACGGTCTTACACTCTCTTCCTTTCACAAGTCAGGCCACAGGAAGAGATGAAGCACTCAAAACCCCATCTGTTCACACTGTGCTAAGTACATGCCAAGAAGACTCCGCCGCATCTTCTCTGTTGGGTTTTGTGCCTCTGTCGGATTCGTTTGGGTATTCATGGATCATTGCAGTCTTATCCTCAGGAGAATGCATTGTGGCAGAGATGAAAACTTGGGATCTCTTACTTCCAATTCATGTCAGTACAGATAAAACAGAATCCTCCAGCCCAATAGAGACGAAAGAGCAAGATCCCTCGTGCATCATAAGCAAGGAACTCCTTGCAGGTCCCAAAGTAAGAATTGCTCCCCACGCTTTACCAAACCAGCGTTCAACTCCAGCCAATTCTGTAGAAGGCAGATCAATTCTGCATCACTATATCAAGCTTTTCCATGAAAACTACGTCGAATATGCCCACAAGGTGAGAAATAATTCATATAAACCCATCGCAAAAGCTTAACTGTGTTTTCTACTTCTTTTCTCGGATTAATAATGAGAATCTCCTCTTGTTTTATGCAGGTCTACTTTGAGCTGCAGCATCATGCTCCTAACCTGAAGAGAATTGTCGATGACCAACACCAGCGGCTTTCTGAGGCAAATGAGAAAATGTCAAAAGTTGAGAAGAACCAATCCTTGTTGGAGAAAAGGATCCACAGAGCAATTCAAAGACATGATTCTCTTGAGGAACGCTTGCAACGTCTCCGTAGCTTGCCTGGTACACACAAGAAACCTCTGACGAGAGCAGAACGGGATTTCAAGTCGGAGCTCGGTAATTCAAATATGTTCCCATAGATCTTCTTGTCCTTGAGAGATAATCCAAAACCCATTTCATCATCTTTTATTTTTCTGGGCATATTTGCAGATCAATTCGCGGGAGTAGAGGTGGATGCACTTCAATCATCCATTGAAACACTGAGAGCAAGAGTGAAGAAGTCCGCTCAAAAATCTCCTAAAGGAACAGCCGTTGCGGGCACTCAGAAAAAGCAGTACTCAAAGAAAAACTACATCCAGGATACTGAAATGTCACATCTTCAGTCTACACTCGCCAAGCTATCCCTCATGAACAGCGATAACTCCAAAAAGGTCAAGATTGTAGAATCGGCACTCAAGTCGCAAGAAAGTAGTTTGATGTAGTCACTGTAACGCTGGGACTTAATTGCCGTTTCCTGGACTGAATAGATTCAATTCGAACTTGATTCTAGTTTACACTAGATGTTCTGATACTCCCCTTGTATGTTTTGTCTCTTTATCAGACTTGAGGTAACGTAAATGTCTCTATTAATAGATTTTGATAGAGTGATACTGTAAATGGCCAATTTCTGCACCCTTTTCTTTGGAACACGAAAGACAAAAAAAAAAAAAGTATGCCAAAGCCACTTATATTGGAACCTTTTGAAGCAAAATAGATTCATGCAAACATAAGGTAAACAAAAGTTTTTTATATATACACAGAAGCTAAGGCATTATAGCGTAATGGTACTTTTATTGTCCAACTCTAGACCCAAAAGGAGAGGAAAAAAAAGAAGTTAATCCTGAGAAATGCTGTTGTTCTATAAATAAAATATGATGGGTCTCTTCCTCTTCTTCTTCAAGTAGCAGATAAGCCACCATCACGGCGCTTCACAAAGATCGGATACCTTTTCTGCGTTCTTGTTGTTGGAAAGAAAACCAGCTTGTCTTGCTCTGCAGGAACCCAACTGTCGAGAAAATTAACAAAAAAATTTAGACTTTCAATAGAAGGAAAACAGAGCAAAATTATAATGCATGGAAAACGTATTACGTGAAGCCAGTCACTAGGCGGTGAAGGAAAACAGAGAGTGCAACCCTAGCCAGCTCGTAACCGGGACATAGCCTTGGTCCTCCACCAAACGGTGTGAACACATTAGAAGGGCTTGTCGTTACCGAGTTGCTCTGTTCATCAAAATTGCATTCATTCAATAACTCAAAAATCAAGAATGCGTAAGATACACTCAAACCAACTTCAAGAACGCGAAAAGGGCTTAGAATCAAAACCTGCCATCTCCAAGGGTTGAAAGTGCGAGCGTCTTTGAAGTGGTTTGGGTCTAAGTGAACCGCTCTAAACGATGAGAAAACCTTCCACCCTTTCGGAATCTTATAACCTGGTTTTTCCGGTTTCAACATGTAAGAACTCCTTTTCGCATTTTTTATACAAAAACGCGACTCATTTCTCATTTATAAAGATAAGACTCTTTTACCTTTGATCTCGACATCCGTCATTGCTCGTCTGAAAACACCGCCGATGATGTTAGCCACTCGCATAGTCTCGTTAACCACCTGAGATTCAAAACAGATTGATAAGCGATTAATGAGGAATGATTAGAAAGGATAAGACGAGGGAGATAGTAGCTTGAAGTACACTTACACATTGTGTGAATGGCATTGACTTGTAATCACTCCATTCAAGACTCTCTGAATCACTCTTCATTGCCCTAATCTTTTCATGCTCTTCCTGTTTGTTTTTCAACCAATAATAGAATAAATAAGATTCGAAGCAAACTAAAAACCAACAGAGAAAAAAGCCAAATTATAATTATGTCAAACAAAAAAAGCCAAATTATAATTAGGTCACAACTCACACAAGTCCAACAGTTGTGACCCGGTTCATTGGCATAGATTTGGTTCTATTCGGACTAAGCTGACGACGCACTAAATCTAGCGACTATAAAACCATTCTTAAAACAAAACTAGTGACATCAACAAATAATTAAAGTAAAATATTAGAACCAATAAAATTGGATGAGAGCTTGTCGGTGGCAGCAGAAACATATTTATGATAATACTTTTATCTTTAATGCAAAAGAGAGATTTATTGGAGGATATTCGAACAAAGAGGATGAAGTTGTTGGCAAACAATAAAAAAAAATGATGAAAAGCGTAATTATGCGTGCGGTTCAGGAGATAAACTGGTCAAATCTGTGAGACTGTAACTCCTTATTTCAACCAAATTTTCACATTAAAAAAAAAAAAAAAAAAAAAGAGGTTATGATGTTGTCTAGGTTCGAGAATGACTTCTTTGACTTTTACGGTAATTTGTAGTTTTGTACCTTTTGCCTGTTTTTTGTTGTTTCTCTTTTTACACTTTTCACCCTCAAACCTACTTAATAACATGTTTCATATAGAAATGTGAAACTGATCGAAGAAAAAAGATAGAATGTATACATCTATCATGGCTAACCCACAAAACGTTATTTTAATTTTAAAACCCACAAAAACAAAACAAAAAAAACGACTTAACTTTTTGGTAAGAAATTGTGTATTTCAGAAAGTAATGGTAGCTTAGAAATCGATAAATCATTTGAATTAGCATACGTTTATATCGCCTTACCCGGCTAATGTCGGGTACATTAACATTCTTATTACCTAACCATTAATTAACCCAGATTGAAGGCTATATTCAAAACATTATTCTAAAATAAAAACAAGAAGTCGCTACTTCTTCTTTTCATATAAAAATAATTATTATTATTAGTCGCAACCGACGAAATTGTACTGTTGCTAACTTGCTATGCAAACTAGTAGTAGTTCATTGAGAGACAAACGAGAAAAGAAAACCTAAGCCGTTCATTGATGTGTATCAGTGTATGTGTCATTTTTCTCTTTAAAGAAATGGAAAATGATGATTATAATAGTAATATATAATGGTATTTTAATACTTATTGCAATAAATTGAGACACCCGTGTGAGATGTAAATGATGGAGAAAATTAGAGACAAGCATTTACATCATTATGCTCCCGTTTCGTAGTTTCCGACCCTTTTTTCCCCTTTTTCATTCACATGAAATTTTGTTTATTTCCCCAACCACTTCTTCAACACATATCTTAAAATAATCTAATAAAATGATATAAGCTTAAAGCGGAACTATAGTCCCAAAATAAAAAGATGATATATTTATATCAAGTGACAATAACACATCAACGTGTTACAGATATAATTTTCTTCTGTAATCCAGCTAACTTTCATTTTTTTCACTCTTTTAGTTAATTTTTTTGAAAAAAAGAAGAAAACATAATTTTCCAAGATTTCGAAATCAAACCTTTTTTCATACCCTAAAACCCAAATAAAGCAGCATAGTAAACATGGACAAGTGGTGATAAAATATCGGTTCTGCATGCATTGAGTGTAGTAAACACTGAATAGATCGAATCTTAAATTTAAAAACGTTTCTCAAAAAACACTAAATCTCGATGATTCTCAATCAATCAAACCAACCACATAGCACCTAAATTTCATTCGTACGTGTCGTGTTTTTGATTCGCTATGCAAATTATTTTTTAAATTAATTATTCAATCAAATACGATTCTTCTAATAAAATCGGATTTTCTCTAAAAGTTTTTACCTTTTCACAAAATAAAATCAACCAAAAGAAAACACACACGGAGATATAAGTAGAAAGATTTATTACCAAAAATAGAAGATATATACCTTAAGTTGAGCAAGAGCTAGAGGAGTCTCGGTGAGAAACTTAACGGCGAGAGTCATGATTGTGGAGGTTGTTTCATAACCGGCGACTAGTAAAGCCACCAGGAAATCAACAATCTCCTCATCGGAAAACCCTTCGTTAGCCGCTAGCAACGCCGCAAGCATATCTTTCTTTTTCTCCGCTCCTTCTTCCTCCTCCTCCCTCCTCTTCATCACCACCACCGTCAACGCCTCCGCCACTTTTCTCCTCGCCTAAAAATCCATACAAACATATATAATGATTAGTTTACAGTGGTCCGCATATTGTTTGTAGTTAAAAATCAAAATATTAAATGAATTAAAAATACTTTGATGGCTTTGCGGTAAGTGGTGGAGAGGAGAGGGAGAGGGAGAGAGAAGAAGCCTTCGATGACAAGAAGATACTCTTTCCTTAAGCTCTCACTCCACTCCCCTGGATCAAAGCTCATCAATTGCTTCACCGTAAGCTCAAACGTTATCTGCATCATCATACATATATACACACACATCAATATATGCATGCGGTGACTCGTGATGACTCACTGAGTTGCCAACTCGGTCCGGTTATATTATTATTTTGTGAGGATAAAAAAAAAATAATAAAATAATGTTGTTTGGGTAAATTGGAAGGGATCTTTTGGTTACCTTTTTGGCTTCTTCCATAAGGAGAACACGAGAGGACCAAGAATCAAGATTAAACCGGACTAACCGGTCAATATCAAGCATAAGATGGTCTTTGATGATCGAAGAATTAGCGAAGCTCATGGTGAGAGAGTGCATACGTTTATGCAGAGACCCTTTCATGAGAAGCAAAGAGTGTTTCCCCAAGAGATTACATATGGAAGCAGGGTAAGAGCACTCGAAGAGCTTCCCTTCGTTCTGGAGAACGAACCGGTTCGTTTCCGGGTCTGCTGAGAAAATCGTCGGTTCGCCGAATACATGCGTCATGAAAACCGAACCGTACCGGGCTACTCTCTCGTCGATGAAAGGCTCAGGGTTCTCCGTCTTGTAAGCTCCGATCAGCTGCAGAGTCTCGCCTATCAGAGGAAACCCGAGACTTCCCGGAGGTAATCCCATCCGCCGGTAACGTGTGCGGCGGATGAGGAGGAGGAAAGCGGCGGAGACGGTGGAGAGGAGGAGGAGGAAGGCGGTGAAGGAAGAGAAAGCCATTGATGATGATGATGAGAGAAGAGGAGAGGATGGAAGGGAAGAGAGAGTATTAATGGGAGAGGAAGAGAGTGGGCACACGGGGGGGTTTCTGCAAAAATGACCTTTCATCATTATGCTCTTTTGCATTCTTCTTCATTTATATATATATTTTTTATTTAATTGTTTTCTACAAATTATGTAGCATTCAATATTCTACATAATTGATTATTTTCTTATTTCAACAAATAATTGATTTTTTCGACTAAAAAAAAAGAAAATAATTGATTATATGAATTAGAATTATAGCATTCAAAGATTTCCTTGGTGTTTATCCATATAACGCAGAGATTTTCAAATTGAATGGGGGGAGCTTTTTTCTTTCTATAGTTTGATGATATGACCGGAGTCTTAAAGTTGTCATCATATAATTTAAACATATAGGGTATGTGAGAAAATAATTATGGTAATTATACTTTAAAACTGTGTATCGTGTCTTAAATAGTATATACTACTAATAGTATTAGTTGACCAAAAATCTAAATATTATCAGCTTTAATAAAATTGTAATAATTATTTATATCTATTTGTGATGGTATTACATTTACCAACAAAACAAAAATTTAATGTATATCTAACATGTAAGAAAGTTATAAAAATATCAAATATTAGAGATATCGGGGAATTGGGTTCGATTTATTACAGTTTTTTTTAACTTGTTACGCTTTGTTTTGATATGTTACCCGACAAGCAAAAATTGTAGATCAATCAGAGAGGAGGTTTAGCATATCCATCTTCCAGCCGGTACATCAACTTTGTTTTGATAAGTAACTCATTGAATCGAGTGATAAGCAAATTTGGGCTCACGTGACGATAATGAACTTGGTGGCCCACGAAAGAAGACGGTTGCGGACTTACAGTGTTCCAAAATCCGAGAGACCAGTTTATAGTTAATAAGAGAGGAAACTGAAATGCTATTAAGATATTTTTATCGGAAGTGCAAAATGGTTCACGAGAGAGTGGAATTTCAAAGAGGTAGGATAAGTTTGGCAGACAAAGCAAAATGACAAGTCCAAACTAATGTGACTGCTTCTTGTAACATTTTTTAAAAGAAAAATCGCTAACGGACTAACAAAGATTAAAAAAGAAGCTATTACATTACATGGGGGGAATGGATATTCGAATATCCAGTATATACTAGCATAATTAGTTTCCCCAAAATCAAACATGGCTATGAAAAAAGATAAGCATAAAACATTATATCTTTCGCACAAAACTAAGAAGAAAAAAAGTTGATGAAAGAAGAGTAGCATGCATGTGCATTGTTGGTCCACAATTTGCCTATGAACACTTCACATGTCTCTCTTTCCCTCACCCAAAGTCCCCATTTCATGAGTTTCCCATCATCTCTTTCTTTAAAAGATATATTTCTTTTGCTAATAAAGTTAGGTCTCTTCATAATTTATTAGTGATTTAATACTAATTATGTTCAGTACTTCATGATGAGTTTTGATGTACTTACATGTGACTTTTACGCGTAATACTTTTAAGGACATGATATATATAGAAAGGTGGGTCGACGATATATACATTTGAAGTGAATTAAGGATTGTAGATGTTTTTTAAGTTAGTCTTAATCAGTTTGGTTGGGTTTGGGGTTCTCTTTAATTAATCACCCCAATATTGGATCGTATCAAATATTGCTTTATAGTTTTCATTTTATTTATCACTGTGACATATTAATCTTTCTCATCCACTAAGAAAAGAATGGATTAGTTTATATATTCAAAACGAAAATGGTTGAATTAGTTTATACACCCAAGACGAAGAGGAGAATGGGTCAATGGAAAAAAGAGCATAGAGAAGAGTAAAAAGCATAGGAGGAGCTATGGAAGTAGTGATTAGCAACACTTGCCTCTCTTAGCTCTAAGTTGAATTTGCCTTTTATCTTCTCTTTCTTATATGCTATGGAATCTCAGTGCACCCCACCTAAGATCACATCTTCAGACTTCAATCATTTATAACACATGCATCTAGTACAATTATAATTAATTAACGTTAAAAACACGACACTAGTAAAAAGCATTTACATCAATATCGTATAAATAAATTTTCCGAAGTACAAACTTAGAACTTTGAATGTTAAGAATGAAACAGTCTTCTTAACGCTAGTTTTACACCCCACACATCATGCAAGAATCTCACGTAATATCTTTAAGAATTGGATATAAATATTTTAGAAGCATCTTCACATGTTATCTCATTATTATTGCATCACAAAGTATGTCGTCTATACACCTAATTAAATATCCACACTGCTGTATTATTAGGCTCATTAGTACTTCAAATATTTTTGTATGTAACCTTGGGATATATGAATATTATCAGATGATTATCACAGTACAGGAAAACATACTCAGTGAAAATTTGTGGCAAAATATCGTAACTCGATATATGTGGGTAAAAAAGGAGGGTCTAAATTCTAAAGATTCAGTGTCTATGTTTTTGTTGACCGTAAACCCCATCCTCATGTTTATTTCCTTCCTCAACAAAGCAAACACTGGAAGGCGAATCGCTAAAAGCAGAAATAGTTCTCATCAATTGTTTTTATAATATTTATAATATTGAAATGCCAGTGGTTTTTAAATTAGTGTTCTTTTAAGTCGCTCCTCGAATATTTATAGTATTTCTGTTATTCTTCTTTAGCTAGCAGCACACTCAAGTTCCCAAACTTTCTTTCCAATAGCAGAACAACAAGATACAGTAAAACCATTCTATAGATCAACCATTAGTATTATGGAATTATGTTTTAAAAAAAAAAAAAATTAACTTAGCTGAAGAATTGTTAACGATCCCATAGTGCCATACAAAGCTGAAACATTAGTTACACAAAAATATCTTCATTAACATGTGATGAAAGCGAAGTCATCATAATCCAGTATGTGCCTTATTCTATTATTGTTAGTATCATTATTATAATCAATATTTGACACGTCTTCATGCCCATTAGTTGCTCCTTTATAATTGTTAGTGGATAAGAGTTAAAACTTACAGCGATAATAACTTGTTTATCGGTAGGGAATACTTGCGTAATAAGGTTAAGAGACGGAACATTCAAACTGATAATAGATGAGTGGGATGAAGATGAGCGATTTGACAAATCACGAGACACACGACATACCATATCTCATAAATCCACGTGTGAAGTGACAGTTTTCAGCTTCTGTCCAAAGGTTTAGATGCCTCACTTCTCTTCTTTGTCTCTTATCGTTTTGTATTTTAGTTATCACTCTCATAATTTGTACTTGATTGTGACCCGTACACATAAATTCCATTATTACATCTCATATTTTCGTAGTTAACGTTAAATCTTACGTATCATATCCGCAAATTGATCTGTCAGATACCCTTCAAATGTCATTTCCATTTTTCATATTCCCAAACCAAATTGTCTTTCCTCACAAACTTCTAAGCTTGAAAATTCATAGAGATTGAATTTCAGTCCTTTTTTTTCGTAGTTAACGTTAAATCTTACGTATCATAACCACAAATTGATTTGTCAGTCACCCTTCGAATGTCACTTTCTTTTTTTATACTCCCAAACCAAATTGTCCTTCCTCACAAGCTTCTAAGCTTGAAAATTCAAAGAGATTGAATTTTACTCCTTGCATAAGCGGGCCTATTCCCTACGATATTATTAGTATATTACTGATAACTAAATTTGTAGTCATAAGGCGTACGTTTGTCGTGTCACGTAAGAGTGTGATTTATGCTGCAAATATACAAGCCGTACGTATAATTTACCTTATATATATTTGCTGTCTTTATTAAGAAAAAAAATTTGCTTTTCATTTTGGTCTACCAGAAGCGAATTTTCAACAGAATTCTATTTCTTAAATCGTTTGGAAAAAAGAAGAATCAGATATTGATAGTTGAAAAACAAAATAAATAAATAACGGATATATTAATAAATAAGAATACGGATGCTGATTGATGGTATACGAAGAAAAGCAATAAATAAATGAGTAGAGAAGAAATGGTAGGGGGAGGTAGCGGTCAGAGGGTCAAAACAGTTTACGGAAGACGAGGATACACAGAGAGGCACACGTGTGAGATTTTATGGTAAAAAATTCTGCAAAAATTCTCAGAATGTGTAAATAAATAAAATGTTTATTCTTTTCTTCTTATTATTAGTTCTTTTCTTACAGTTCCCAAAGTCTGAAATCTGCCTCTTTCAACCTCGTGTGGGCCTTTAGCTTTCTCTTTCATTGTCAGACTCAGACCTCCCCACGTGCGCTTCTCTTCTCTCCATCCATTTCTTTTCATTATTCCCTTTTTCTTTTACTATTTTCGATAAATGCTGAATTGCTGATAGTTGGATAGTAATTTTGTCAAATTCTTTTATTTTAAAATTTAATAAATAATTTTTATATATGTCCCAATATAAGAAAGGAATACTAAAACATATATCAAACTTTATTTTTAGTTACCAAAGACTGTAAAATTACTTAGCAGCATAATTTAGTTTCGAACTTCTT
The DNA here is from genome assembly GCA_900406535.1 of Noccaea bulbosa. NCBI lineage: Eukaryota > Viridiplantae > Streptophyta > Magnoliopsida > Brassicales > Brassicaceae > Noccaea > Noccaea bulbosa. Next base: position 32,935 of record OVBJ01000378.1, read on the forward strand.
TCACAGAAAAAAAACTAAAATGATAATCTAAGGTAATCAGGAAATGTAAATGAACATAACAAAGCTGTAACAAGAATTTAAAAGAGACAGTATGTACAAGTCTCATACATTCATACAAGAACTGAAAATGACGAAAAACTCAGATTGTTATTACAAACAATTTTTGAGTTCATTTGATAAATAATGGTACCAAAAGCTCAACGGAGTTGATGTATTAAAGCTTTCTACCTGATTTCATAAACCATTCTCTCTGAAAGCTCCTCTCCCACGACCTTGCGGTAGCTTTTTAACATCGGTTCCAGTTGCTTCCGGCCTACGGGATTCATGAGCTTCCGTAGATCCTTCCAAATCCAATTTTTTTGTTTCGTTGTCAACATGAGAGTTTGATGATAATGGTAAACACTGATGACACCTAAACAGCTTTAACAACGATCTCAAAAAGGGAGTTTCTTTTACCTTGTATCTGTACTGGGATCCATAAAGACCGATAAGGATATTGTTAATGTCGTTATCTTTGGATTCAGGGTCTTCTGATTCAGTTTCATACATTTCATCATCATCTTCCTCCTCCTCTTCATCACCATCACTGCAGCCCATAAAATGATCATTGGCCTCCCCTTGTTCCATGTCTTCATGTTCACTTGTTATAGGTTCCGCGAGAGTTTCAGAAGCGTGAGGTAGCAAAGAACATTGATTCTGGGAATTGGCGATCTCGGACAAGATGACATATGACTTTTTATCAAGCCTCGGGCTAGCTACTTCAAATGGAACCCACCTGAAAACACAAAGAAAACTTACATTCACCAGTCTTCTCACTTCAATTAAATGTTTAAGCAGAGGAAATAACTATCAGTTTACAAGTATCAGAAGTCAGTGACTCCTACTGTATTGCATCTTTCTTGATAGTTGATGAGCTAAACAAAAATAGGTCCAGGTTTGGTGGTAGCTTACTGGAAACGGAGAGGGCATAGAAGCTCAGATGGACGATATGCTGCTTTATATCTCATCTTGCTGCAGGAATGTATATAATAGCCAAGATAGTAATACTGAAGCCAAGGGCAATGAGCTTGGTTTTCTCTGACCCAATTAATTTCTTGCATGGCAGAATATTTCCCAAGGGATAAGAATGCATAGTCTGGATCCCAGAATAGGTACACACTTGACAAACATTTAGGAAGGATGTCTACGACCCCGACAGCAATCAGACGGCCATCAACTCGGTATTGCTGGTGGAAAGATCCGAAGCCGCAAGGCGGAACCTTTTCATCACCTGAAGGCTTAACATGTATTAAAGGAGAGTCCACCAAAAACCTGCGGTATGAACTTTCTACTATGTGCCCCGGCTTATCGTTGTGCACTTTCAGCTGATACCGTTTGTATAACTCATGTTCTTCAGGATCAAAACTAGACCTTTTCAAATGGATCTCCAGCTTTAGCTTTCTCGCCTTGTTTTCTGAATCCTTCTTAGCGTGAAGGGTTTCGGCTTCGCCTGTTGAGTTGGCTCCTCTCGAGATGTTACCATTAGGAACAACAACTCTATCAGAGAGAGAATCATTGGAAGCTGAAAGGAAATTGATATGGCCCTTGCAGACCCTTATAGACATATCAAGAGTTTCCCCCACCTTACACATTTCACTTAACAACATCTCAGAAATAGTTTCAGGTGATAATCTGTTTTCTTCTGAGTTACTTATCTCCCCTTTCTCGGATGTCCGGATGCGTTTTATAGCAGCTGCTATTGGAAAAGCGATGTTGCTGGTGTATAAGGGTTGTTCTGGTCCTTCCGCTAGTTTCTTCCTTTTAGCGCAGAAAACCTTCTTCACTGCAGCTTTGGGTATCTGCATATTACAAGGAAATTCCCCACTCTGTATGCATCTTTTCACAGCTTGATCAACTTTCTTAGACAAATCATCCATGATCGGTTCAACTTTATTATTTTCTTCACTTGTAGCAGCAGATCCAGGTGTTTTTCTCCCTGAATCTAAAACTTCACCAGAGGAAGAAGCACCTGTATGTTCTGTTTTCTGCACATCTAGTTTGCCATCCAAGAACCTTTGACAAAACATTGTGAAACAGATTTTTTGAGAAAGTCAGGTAGCTCTTAACTTGAAGAAGAAATACACATGAGAATCATAGATATCTCCACGTATGCAATAACAGTGTTATTGAAGGTGAAGCGGAAACCTTAACGACTCGGCCAATAACATGAACAATTCACAATTCTAAAACTTTCAACTACTGATCCAAAGAAAAAGAAAGGACAAGAGTGAAGCAATATGCACCTTTCTAGTCTCCTAGACACTCGCTGCTGCTCTTTAGAAGGAACAAAATCACTTGCTTTCAAACGGATTGCATAAGGAGGGCAGCAAGTTTTATCCATCTCATGTTTGTAAAGATAACAACCAGATCGTCTCCAGCCTCGGTCAATAAGAGCTTCGGAATACAAAAACCAAAACATAAAAGATACATTATAGATCTCTAACTCAACAGAAGAAAAGAAAGAGAATGTCATCTGACTCAAAGAGATAACTTTCGGAAAGAAAAAAAAAATCATCTTTCACAAAGATTTGTTCATCACACAGTCCAAGAGTAGCAACAGACCTTGGTAGTCATTAACGGTAAGAGTCTCTGCTGATAAACCTGCGTTGGCGATGCAAACATCACATGATTAATTGGGAATTTCTGATCATAACAAAACCAATTCAGCAACATTGAAAAAATCTTTAGTTCAAACAGAGGAACGATCCAAAACGCTTTTGACTTCTTCGTTTTTTTTTCCCCCGATTATTGTCATGAAACCCACATTTTTCTCAATCATACACTCATCAGAGACACAAAACCATCCATTCGTGAAATTTCACAAGTCAAGAGATCCTATTCGAATCGTTGGATTCAACAACCTACCCCATGACCAGCTAACAAAAACTGGAAAATAATTAAACAAAATATAAACGAACCGTGAGAGATACTGGAGCGCGCTGGGGATTTGCAGTAGCCGCAAGTGCTTCTGCCGCGCCCATGATCAGCGATCACGCTTTCTCCGCCGCTTCCGCCGCCGTGGCTGCTACTCGCGTCGTTCTTCGACGACATAATCGGCGAGAACCAGTATAAATTCCAAAGCTCCTTCCGATGGGAGAAGAAGTAGTGATATCATCTACGCGAGGAAATGAGAACTGCATCCATTGACTTTTGTATTGTTTCTCTTGATTTAGACTTTTATGTCGATCTAACAAATTCCAAAAGCTTCTTCTTCATAGACTAATTTTACAGATTACACAGCCTCGATACTATAAAGTATAAACTAATAAATCAACATAATTATATCAATTCAAAAAGATAATTAAATCGAGTTGAATAGTGTACCCACAAATTTGTAAGAAATAATATTTATCATAGATCATATTTTGTTAACCACAATACTGAATACTCTACAGTTTCTTACTAAATTATTTACTAGTTATCTAACTACAAACTAATTTGTTTTTAGCACATAAAAATACTTTGCATCTGTACCAGCGACTCATAACCTGAAAATTCCATGCTCCATACGTAGGCTATCTTAAATTGTATTTCAGTGTTGTGATTGATGTTTCATCCCTAAATAGTTGCAGTTTCTTTAAGGGTAGGTATTTCTGATTTTAATTTTGTTTGTTGTTGCTGTGTAAATCACTCAATATTAACCTTTTCCATTTGATTTTGTTTAGATGTTTTTTCTTTGATTTAGATTTAAGAGGGTTTAGTTGTCCGCAAATTGATAAAAAAAACCTATTACGTAAATACAAGAAAATAAAGGGGTTTTTTCGTAGTTTTACTGGACAAGAGAAGGAAATGGAAAATCAAAATATTTTGGGAAATTGCACCAGATAGCACTACTGTTTGGTGTAATTAAATATTTGACAATGCATTTATTTAGTTTGAACCAAGAAAATACTTTGCCACTCTTTCTTCCAAATTAACCCTCACCCGCTATCTCTTTCCTCTTTTTTTTTTTTTTTTAATTTCCTTTATCTCTCTTCAGCCTTTATCATCAGATTTTTCTCTATTCCTTCTCCATTCTCTTCTCTTTTCTCTCTTCTCCCTTCTCCCTTCTCCCTTCTCCCTCACGCCTTTCTTCTTTCCTTTCTTCTTTCTTATTTCCCCCATTTTCTTTCGTTTTCCTCTCACATGCTTTCTTCTTCTTCTTTCTTATTTTTTCAACTCTTTCTTCTCCTTCCTTCAGTGTTTATAATTTTCGAATCTCACTGCTGATGAATCCATCAATCCTATTTTTTTTCTTTATCTACTTTAATGCATATTCATCCTAAATTTTATAGATCTATATGTAGTAAAATATAATCTAAAATTTTGTTATGATATTATATATATATCATTTATTTATTTATTTTTATGTGTTATTTATTTTTATCGCGTTATAAATAAATATAACAAGTTATTTAGTTTTATAACATGATAAAACATTTTATGATATCATATATATCATTTTCGATTAATTTTAACGTGTTATTTATTTTTTTATCGCGTAATAAATAAATATAACAAGTTATATATTTTTATAACATGCTAAAATTATTGGAAAATGATATATATCATAAAATGTTTTAGCATGTTATAAAAATAAATAACTTGTTATATTTATGTTATAAAAATATAACAAGTTATAAAATGTTTTAGCATGTTATAAAAATAAATAACTTGTTATATGCATGTTATAAAAATAAATAACATGTTAACACATTTAATGCAACTCACTTTTCCATACACTCTCTCCTCTTTTCTTCTGCTCTTCCCCACGCGCACGCACATTCATTCAGCCGAATGCATTTTTGTCTTCCACTTTTTACGGTACCCTTTGCCCGAGTGCTAATAGCCATCATTTTAGTAAATGCTTCTCACCTAAATAAAGGCCCAATATATGCTATCCACCAAATTCACTCAAATATTTTAGGGCGAGACTGAGAGATTTTTATTTTTATTTTTGTTTTTTCTGGGTCAACGAAAGAGAATCCAACGCGAAAGAATCTTCGGCAGGATTTCTTGCGTTTGAGTCGGATTTCGATTCGATTCGCACTTTGGATCCAAAACCCTAATTCTCCAGTTTCGCGCACATGGCCAGCCTGTGGCGAGCTGTAATCGGCGGGCAAAGCAACAATTCCGACGATTACGGAGGCGTCGAGTTCTGGTCCAACCCGGAACGAACCGGCTGGCTCACGAAACAGGGAGAGTACATCAAGACCTGGAGACGCCGATGGTTCGTGCTGAAACAAGGGAAGCTCTTCTGGTTCAAGGACTCCGACGTCACGCGCGTGTCACGCCCTCGCGGCGTCGTCCCCGTCGCGTCGTGCCTTACCGTCAAGGGAGCAGAGGATATCCTCAACAAGCAAAACGCGTTCGAGGTTTCGATGAGCGGAGAGACCATGTACTTCATCGCCGATACGGAAAATGAAAAAGAAGACTGGATCAATTCGATCGGACGGTGCATCGTGCAGCACTCGAGATCCGTCACCGATTCCGAGGTCTTCGATTACGATAACAAACGTTAGTTTCTTCTCGGATCAATCTGTACAACTTTCAAAAGTTTTTAAAAACGTGTGAGTAAATTTATTGTGAGAAATCTATCGTCTTGTGTTTCATTTCTCTTTTGGGTTAAAATTCAGAGCTTCATTAATGGAGTCTAAATGAAAAATCCCACCAAAATCAAGAAAAAGGAAAAGCTTGTTTCTGCTTTTAACTGTTATACACATGATACGAAGTTAAAAAAAAAAGCCTATCTATTTCTTGACGAATGCGGATTCAGCCAAGTCAATGGCTCGAGCAAGACCAGCAGCTTTGTTCTGGCACTCGCGGTGCTCGTCTTCCGGGTCACTATCAGCTACTACACCGGCTCCAGCTTGAAGATAAGCCACCCATTCACGGCGTTTGTTAGCATCTTTGTAAGAGTACATTGTATTGTACTGACTTGCCGTCGGGAAAACAATTGTCCTAAGGGCTAAAGCAATGTCCATGTCACCGGTGAAGGAGACTCCACCAAAACCTCCACTGTATGGTCCACGCCGTGTAGGTTCGAGCTCGTCGATTAGTTCCATGGCTTTTACCTTTGGCGCACCACTAACTGTTCCCACTGGTAAAGCAGCGCGTAATGTGTCCCAGCAAGTTAAATCATCTTGTAACTCTCCTGTCACCTACCACACACAACGTAAAATGATCAAGAACACTAAAGCGAGAGTTTCAAATATATGATCCAAAATGGTTATTCATTAACACTTACCGTGGAGCTGATATGCATAACATGTGAATAACGTTCGATGTTCATAAGTTTCTCCACTTTCACGGAACCGTATTTCGCAACCTTTCCAACATCGTTGCGTCCGAGATCGACCAACATGATGTGCTCAGCACATTGCTTTTCATTCTCTAGCAACTCCTTTTCTAATCTCTTATCCTCAACTTCAGTCTTCCCTCTCTTGCTGGTGCCTGCTAATGGCCGATTCACTATCTTGTTCTGTTTCAAATATGGTAAAAACTTAGCTTCATCTCAAATAGCATTGGTTTCTACTTGTAATTAATGCCACTTGAGATAGAGATGTTTACCTGCTTTACTTTGGTGAGAATCTCTGGACTTGATGCCACCATAATACATCCTCTAGCCTGATAATTTGGACAAAACGTATTAATTGTTTATCCACCATAAGAACAACAATGCAAAGCTGTACAAGTAAAGTTCTCTCCATCATTACCAACCTGCAAATAGCCCATATACGGACTTGGATTCACAACTCTTAGAGCTCTATAAACTTCAAAGGGGTCTGCAAATGTTCTCCTTTCAAAACGCTGGCTCAACACGATCTGGAATATGTCTCCTGCAAGTATATGTTCTTTAGCCTTGACCACAGCCTCCTTGTACTCTTCACATGTAACGTTTGAGTTTTCCAACGCTGGCCCAAATTGTCGCGTCTGGAGATTCACGTTACCTGCAGACAGCTTTGGCCTGTAGAGATTTATAGCGAAGAAACCAAACTTTTAAGGATAGTAACCAAAAAAAGCTCACAAACAAAATCAAGTCAAAGATATACTTACGGCTCAATATCGTGTAACTTGGCCACCAAGTGCTCCAAATGTTGCATTCCATTACTGTATGCCTTCTCATAGGGAATGCTCCCATCTAGTCTAATCCAGTGGATAACATATGCTTTCTGTAAAAATTAAAGGAATCTCTGGTTACCAAATTTGCACATTTCACAGTTTAAACAAACAACATGGATGGTAACAAAAGCATTACTTTCTCCACGTGATCAAATACAATGACATCGTCATAAAGACCAAGATGCATGTCTGGCAAGTTCCTATCATCCTCAGGGGCCTTCGAGAATGGGAGTTTCCTTTTCTCGACATAGCGAACTGTGTCGTACGAGAAAAAACCAACCCACCCACCTATCAAGATAAAGAACTCTTGTTAAGAATCACCAGTTCAGGAGAAAGAAAAAGCATAAAAAGGAAACTATCCAGTTCTTCTATCACAGGAAAGGCTTTTCAAGAGCTTGAAGGCACAAGTTGGACACTACTGTTTTAGGGTCAAAAAGGAAAATAGGCAAACTAGATCATATCAGGGGCAGAATGTTCAGAATCAGATAAAGATCAACACGAGAAGAGGGAAACAGAGAGCTCTCTACTTTATCAGTTGCTCTCGGGAAATAAGATGGGCATGTCATTTTACGTCGAAAAATGTAAAAGACCTAATGTGGCATGGCATATAAGGAACATTGGCAACATGCACTAGTTGCCAATTACCAAGATCATTATACATCGATAATTTGTCTCAAAAACATCCATACTTGTCACATTTCCTCAGCTTATAAAACAAGTGGTCTAATTCCTTTTTTATGTGACCTATTCTAGGAAGTGAATCCTATAAACAATCAAGATGGATTCCTTACCACAAAACGCATCTGGAAGGTCCTGAACTAGTTGAGGATCAGGGTTCCATGACTCAGAGATTTTTCTTGGGACCTCCATTGGATCTTCAACGTATTCCTCAGTCATGCTTTCATTCGTGTGATCCATAACAATAACTTTATTCTCCTTTGCCACGATCTCCATCGCCGGTTGAGCCCCAACAACGCTATAACGACCCTATTGAGATTAATCACATCAAAGGAAAAATTAGGAACTGAGGAAGAAGACTAAATGATAAAAAAAAATGCAAAGATCTGTACAAAGAAGGATTCTCTCTTACAACGCTTGACATCTGAGAGCCTGGCTCAACGGACTCAAAAAGAAAGCTAGGTGCTTCACGGTCATCTTCTTTGACCAGACAACGGTAAGCAAGAACAGGAGTAAGCTGATCGGAGAATATGCAGCGGTAAACTGGTATGAGGTTTGTGCTCTTAGAAGCATCTGCCAACTTTTTTGTATCAGTTACTGCAAGCACAAAATTGAGAACATGTGTCAGAATTGTTTCCACACTGATTCTAAAGCTCAAACGCTGTAATTTGAGAGATGAATATTCCAATTCGCCGATTCAGATTTATAAAATGCATCAAAAGGTTTTTAAAAAAGAAGATTCCGATTCACAATCAAACCTATCCAAATCACAAAAACTGATAAATTCGAAATGTCCAGAAGAATATCAATCGTTGAAGTCCGTAGGTATAGAGAAACTAGACAGAGAATCGAAATTTTCATTTGAACACTGCTAAAGCTCGACCTGATTTGGTCAAACCATTTTCCCGCATTTTATCGGGAATCAAACAATCCAAATACAAACGAAAAAGAAGAAAAAGCGAAGAGCATTGCTTCACCTATTGAAGCTTCCGGTGACACAGAGACGCATTTAATCGAACGGAAAGAAGGCGGGTAAGCTGAGCTTCTAGCGGACAGTCCAGCAACGGTCACAGAAGAAGAAGAGAATCCGCGAGAAGCCGCAGAGGGAGCGAGCCGGCGAGAGAAACTCAAGGGCTGCATCGTCGCCACATTCATCGAGGAAGACATCGTAACGGCACTGAAAAATCGGTGGTGGTGGACTCTGGCGGCCGGAATGTAAGATCGGAGAAGATTCAGAGACGACGGCTAAAAGAGTAATTACTTGTCAATCTTTATATGCGACTGGCGAGTAGATTATTAAGAGGATTGGCATATTTATAAAGATGCGCGTGGCAATACCATGTGACTGACTGTTAAATTACTTTAATACCCCTCACCTGTACGCTTCATCTTTCACCAGGACACGTGCATGCACCTAAAGTGGAAAGCTCCCTAAAGTACTGTAGAAGAAGTGGCTGGCTGGGAAGCTAAGCTTTTTTGGATTTGTATACTGGAGAAAATAAGGAAAAAGACATAGGTGACCTGGTTAAAAAATAAAATTAGCCTAAACAGTAGTCATACTAAATATTTGCAAAGCTGGTAATGTAAGAAAATCTTATCGACAAAACTATAACATAAGTGAAGAAAATGAAACCAATCAGACTCTTTATAAAAAAAGCAGCTGGTTGGCACAAATAACTTACGACTTCAAGAACTACGAATGTTTTTTTTGTTGGTCGTCGTTCCTCGAGTCATTTAATAATAATATATAAAACAAATAAACAATACTATACCTCTTTACCAGATAGTGTGGTGTATTCCAATATTTCTTGGTCAGTTGTATAATATTAGAATGTAGAAACTTTGACATTTCTTCGAATTAACAATCCTAGGCTCCTAGCCTACCAACCAAAATCAACCACATCCACATTGAAAGCATGTGCTTTTCTTCTACATATATTGGAGTTTATTTACCTTCAATTTGTTATGATATTTTCAATATTTTATTATAAATATTTTTTCCTAATAATTTTTAATACTTTCAATTTAAAATTTGAATATGTTAAAAAATGCATCATATTATCATATATATATATATATATATATATATATATGTGTTGTGTGTAGTTTTGTCAATCATGATAATATATACTCTATCTGTTCCTTAATAGTTGATTTTTAAGGAAAAATACATCTGGACATTATTTGGATGTATCTGGACTCAAAACACATCCAAATACATACAGATACATTCAAACACATTTTTCCTTAAACATCAACTATTAAGGAGTACGTAACAAAACAAAATTATCTCTGTTTTGTTTTATGTTATTTTAGATAAATACGCGAGATTTAAAACTGTGTAAATCATCTTAACATTTTTGTTTTAAAATTAATAGAAAGCCAACGGACAACGGATGCCAAATTGCCAACTAACAAAGAACAAGTAAACAATCTTATCAGTAGACAGTCTATCGCCGATGGCGGCATTTGATTATACAGATTTGTATCGAAAAAAACACTTTCCATAAAAACAAACAATGTTAGTCCATTTTGTTTTTCCAAACTATTGAAAGTCTCTTAAGAAAAATACATATATTTATGTCCCACACCGCCACACGTATGACGTAATTAATAAATTAACAATTTTTTTTTTTTTTTTTTTCAAACTCNAGCTTCCTCGAGAGAGTAAAAGATTATTATTTATTACACAACAACAAAAACTATTTTAACTCCAAATTTTTTAACTTAAGAGACCAAAACAAAAAAGTTATAGAGAGTTATTTGTTCTCTTGTTGAGCTCTGTAATGATTACAAGCCAATCATCATGGCGTCTTCACCGGTGAAAGCAAACGGGTAAGGCAAACACACAAGCAAAGATAGGAAGAGAACCAGTATTCCTAGAGACACATACTTATCCTCAGGCTTCGTGATTTCTTCAGCCAGCGGCGCGATCGGTCCACGCTGCAGGAAGAATATCAGAACCACCCAGTAGAATGCCACGTCACTGAACAACGCAGACAACCCCAGAAGCGCTATGGAAGCACCAGTGAGCCGTGTCGACGCCTGAAAACCATTCGTGGAACACATAAAATTTAAGCAAGGATCATGTTTAAACAAAATGGGAAGAATGCTCCCAAGTTGATGAAAGTTTGAAGTTACCTTTCGACCCCAAATGGCGAAAGCGATTTTACCGCCATCGAGCTCTCCTGCAGGGATGCTGTTAATGCCATTGATGAGAAGTCCAGCCCATGCCCAGATCACAAGAGGGTTCACAGATATTGAAGTTCCTTCTTTGAGCACATCCCCGAGGAGGAGCTTGGCTACACAAAAAGAAGGAATATATAAGATGGCTTTGACATTGTAAGATTAGGTTAAAAAAGCTAAAGCTTACCAATGCCACCAACGAGGAAAGATTCGTGAAACACTGATGCGTCAACTATAACACCAATGCCATCACTAGGAGGCAAGATCAATCCTAGAAGAAACAGAATCAAACCAAGAGAAAAGCCAGCCAAAGGTCCTGCAGCTGCAACCTTCAAAAGATCTTCTCGCTTTTCTACGATGTTTTTGATCCTCGTTATAGCACCGAAAGAGCCTATCTGCCATCTAAAACATGTTCATCAAATGTCTACAAGACCAAAAAATTCCAGCTGATAGGAGGTTCCTTTTTTATTTTTAAAGAGAACATTGCATCTTCACCTGCCAACTTGGAACAAAGAAAGGAACACCAAGCTTTATCCCTAAGTTGTTTGCGACTACAATGTGTCCTAATTCATGTACTCCAAGGACAAGAGCGGTCACAAGAGCTCCCGGTAAGCCGTCTTTCAACAGCTCAAGGTTGTCAAATGCCGATCTGCAATCAAATTCATGGATGGGAGCATAAATTTTATTTCAGTTAAGCATAACATGTTCCGGAGAAAACATGGTTTAAGATGTTCTTACAGTAAGTTGGATTGCAAGGCGGGCACATTACGGAGAAACAATGTAAACAATGCCACCAATCCAAAAGAAGCAGCAGCAAACCATTCAGGAACAGCTGCAATTATGTGTAGCATCCAGCTTAAAACTTTAATAATCTGAGAGAGATCCTTATAATAGGGAACCATATACAGTAATATTACCTGTGGTCTCGGGTTCCAAGGACCTTCGAGGAACAACAACGGCCACAGGCTTATCATCCTCTGGATTGGTGAGGAGGAAAAGCCTGTACTGGTCACCGAAATTGTTCTGCAGGTGCAATATGCTATTAATCTTTGTCACAACATGTTCTTGGTTAAAAATGAAAACTCAAAAAGCAGAATTGCTACCTCCAATCTCGTCTTTATCTTCTCGTAACTTTTCGCAGGCTGGCCTCTGAGATTTCCTTTGAACAACACCCCACCCTACCAACATTGCCTCAAAAACGTCAAGAGATCCAGAATAAGAGAATTTTCATAATCTTAGAGAAAAAGCTGATGATATTCTCACTGACTCACTTCATATGGTTCTTGGCTAGTTACGAAGAAGGTGTCAAACCCGAATACTTGGCCCGTGAGAATATCAATGGTTTCTTTGGGGAGCCTCATGGAATCATCCAATCGTAGTCTCTGTTCAAAACAATTTTTTTATGAAAGATAAAAACACAGAAAACATTAAGGTGCGGTTTTTGTAAGTAACAACATTGTTGATAATACTTACATTCATACCAGGAAGAGGAGAACCACTGCTAACTTCTACTTTATCACCGTCCTATTCCAAAATGCAGTAGAGTACAATGCATTCAGTTCATATAAAAAATCAAATTCGATTCAATTACTTTGAAGCTACTAGTCAGGAAACAACACTTCTTAAACGAAAAGCAACATTATACAACTGGGATTCAATTATACCATTGATGTATTGAACTTCCAAGAAAAAACAAAAAAAATAATACCTGAGAGCTGAATTGAGCTTTGTTGTCCTCTTCATTGCCCTGCGTTTCATTCACAACGGTTGGCTCTGAAATCAACTGAGTAGGTAACTGTGAAGGAGGATCATCTGCTAAGCCCTCTTTGTCTTCTTCACCATTTTCCTGCCAATAAAAAGGCCACAACATAATAATCAGAATTCATGATTTCATGAAGACGAAACGGCATCAGTACCAAAGTTATACCTCATCGTTATTGCCATCTGGTTCCGTTGGTGTATCCGTCGCTCTACAAAAATTCTCTCTCCTTCTGCAAATTCCAATTTTCAAACCCACCAAATAAACAGAGAGAAGTGCCAGAAACAAATTATATAAAAAAAAAAAAAAAATCAAAAAGAAGATGAACAATATGAAACCTTTGAACTCGGAACAGCTTCAGATTCTTATTCCTTCGAGGGTTCTCTCTCTGCCCAAACTCTAGACTCGAAGTGGCTATGAAGGGCTGAAACTGAAGACTACAACATGAGCTGCATTGCGACAAGACACCCAAATTGCCGCGAAAACTAGCTGCGAGATTCATGTCGACCAACAAACTCAAAATCCTGATGCCATCAAAAACTTTCAGAAAGGAATGATTTGTATTTTGTTTTCTTCAGACGCTTCCACGATTTCAGATGTGTGTCCTCGTGGTTCTTATCGCTGGAGGAGGATACAGGAGGATCTTTTCATTTATCCGTTGGAGGAGCTCTTTCCAAGAATAACACCCTGTAGTTTTTCACTAAGTTGAACGACATGAAGTTCCAATCTCAATATCTCAAACGACACGCGTTCTTTTTGCTAAATGTTCGTCGTTTTCCTAACTTTGAGCCGACAGAAATTCCCCTTCTTGATATCGGAAACGTCATGCGTGTTCTACATCACAGATGTAAACATAAACGCCTTGTGGTTTCGTTTATTAGACCGACACGAAGTTCTACCAATTATATGGAAAACGTGACACATGTTCTAGTGCAATATTTCTGAAGTGAAAAACTCTTTCTCTACAACGCTAGACAGCTCTGTGGAAGATATTTAATCGATCGTCGCTCGATTGGAAAATCCTCACAACTCAGATGAACTCCGATCGGTGCGAGAAACCTTAATTGCTCAGGAGTTTCATCGGGAAATTTTGTTCCCCGTTGAATATGGATGGTAACAAAGATGATGCGTTGAAATGCCTGAAAATCGGCAAGGATGCGATGGAGGCAGGGGATCGATCTCGTGCTTTGAGATTTCTGGAGAAAGCTCGTCGTCTTGATCCGACTCTTCCAATCGATGATCTCGTTTCGGATCTGAATAAGCAGTCGGAGGAACCAGCGGCGGAGGATTCGCCTGGATCTGCCACCAACGAGTCGCCTAAGCCGTCGGATAAGCCTTCTCTTCGCCAACGTGGATCTTCGTCAGCCGCCGCGGGGTCGTCGTCGTCTTCGTCCTCGTCGTCCGTGTCTTTCACAGTTGAACAACGAGCGATCGTGAGGGAGATAAAATCGAAGAAGGATTACTATGAGATTCTCGGATTGGGAAATAACTGTTCAGTCGAGGATTTGAGGAAGGCATATCGCAAACTCTCGTTGAAGGTTCATCCAGATAAGAACAAGGCTCCTGGTTCAGAAGAAGCTTTCAAATCCGTCTCCAAGGCGTTTCAGTGCCTAAGCAACGAAGAAGCTAGGAGAAAGTACGACATCAGTGGCTCGGATGAGCCTGCTTATCAGCCACGCCGATCCGCGAGAAGAAACAACGGATTCAACGGCTTCTACGACGATGAATTTGACGCTGATGAGATTTTCAGAAGCTTCTTCGGCGGAGGAATGGCTCCTGCTGCTACACAATTCCGATCATTCAATTTCGGCGCAGGAAATAGAACAGCTAGTCAAGCCTCTGATACAGGATTCAATCCTCGTGTGCTCCTCCAAATCCTTCCCGTTGTGTTCATACTACTCCTCAACTTCCTGCCATCTCCTCAACCAATCTACTCATTATCTTCGTCGTATCAGTACGAGCACAAATTCACAACGCACAAAGGCGTCAATTACTTTGTGAGATCAGCAAAGTTCGAGCATGAATACCCGATACATAGCCCCGAGAGACAGAGGGTTGAAGAGCAAGTTAACAGAGATTACTTGTCTATACTGGGTCAGAATTGCCGGTATGAGCTTCAGAGACAACAATGGGGATTTGTCCGCGAGACGCCACACTGCGACATGATGAGGAGGTTTGATAGAGCTGCTGCGTAAACCATCCAAGTAAGGCACCAAGTTAGTATTATACTCAATTCCGAAACTTGGTTGTATCGTTCTGAGACGTATATAGATTGTACTTGCTAAGTTTTGAGCATTTGTGTATGCCTCAGAGAGTTTGTTTCCCAAGTTTCATTCTCATATACGCTGATTACTGTATGATTTTTAGTACGAAACATATTATGTGTGATTACTTCTATTCGGAATAAGACTTGGTTTTGCTCTGCTCTGCAGTTTCCAGATGTAATTTTGCAAAATTTGAATTTCATTACACTCAAGTTTCCTGGTAAATCCAATTAAATCTTGCTGAAAAAATGAAACTTTTTTAACACTCTACTATCAACATACAAAAAAGTGGGAAACCCTTGAAAGCTTGCAGGCTAGCATGTGTATAGTTGAAGTTTTAGCTCTGGATTTGATACACCAGGATCAAGAGATGTGAATGGTTTCGTTTCAAGCCACAAAGAAGAGGAAAACAATGAGGAACAAGATGATAATGGCGAAGATCTTGATCATGAGCCATCTATTTGAAGAAATTCGAGTGAGATGCTGCAGAAGAGCGCTGCGTGCTCCCTCTACATTAACTAACGAATCATCCATATTGTCATCGATTCTGCAACACAAAACCACAGGTGTTAAGCAAGTGTTCCCTGAAACTTATAATATGTCAGGCTTTAGGTAAGAAGGTCAACGAACCTGATAGCTAGCTCTCCCTGTTGAGTGACCATTGTAGCTAGATGCGTGAATATTCCACTGAGCTCTGTGATTGTCGATTCAACACTGTGAAGCGCAACAGCTCGGCTTTGGCTATAATTCTCCTGCCTTGGGACTGTTTGCTGTAACATGGACATCTCCATTTGCTGCGAAGGAGCATTCTCAATCGCAGATCTGCGTCTGTATTGGCATGGCACGAACAAAACATCATATGTTTATACATGATTTGATCTGCAAGCAAACGAACAAAATCAAGAGTTGTCTGTTATGGAAATGAGGACATACCTGAGCTGGCTACCTGAAGAAGCTCCACTATTTAGAGGTGGCAATCTGGTCAGTTACAGAGTACAAAACCTGATTAGATGAGAGTTACTGTTACTTAAGAGGAACTAGTCGTCCAACAAAAACTCACAGTGGTTGTTCTAAATTCCCGGAAGGATTTGATGAACTTGACCAAGGAGGAGGCTCAGGTACAGATTTTGCATTATTGTGAGGCTTACTATCTACTGCTGCGTTTTTTGCTGAAAAGAGTTGTTTCCGGTTTTCATGAGCCTTCATGTTCTGCAGGAAGACGAGACATTTCTCAATAGATACTCTCTAATGTTCGATAGTAGGCAGATAGTTGATAGATAAATCTGCATATCCAACCTCTGATCTCGTAGTTAGAACATCTTGAAGTTGCTTTGTAGCTCCCATGAGTCTGGTATTCAAGTCACCACAAACAGCTGTGTAGTGAACAACTTTGTGCTGTGAATAGTTCCCGTCAGCGATCTCCATGTCCTGAAGGGTTTGCAGATCCGAGAGAGCCATCTTCAGTCCCGTGATATCGTTCCTGATCAACGCAGTTAACTCCTGTATTTCCACAGTCCGGTCATTGAAAATCGACGACTGTTTTGCCACTGTGATACATCAACAGTTTCAGGTAAACAAAATTTATCAATGTCAAGATATCATGTGCAAGTTTCATAAACATGTAAAACACAAATGACTTCCACAGCAAGTAACACAGAACTTTCCATCTCCAGAGCATTATTTCATGCTGCAAGCTAAATGCCTAAAACAGAGGGTCATGTTAGACCTTCTATACAAGACAGCTATCAGAATCTATGTCTTAATCTCGTTCGGAATCCAAAAATCACAAAGCCTAATTCCACTATCCGGATCAAATACACTACATTTCTCGCGTTTTTTATTCTCAGCTGCTAAAAAAAAATCCAGAATGAAATCATTGATTCCAGCAAAAAATAGATACGAAGATGTCGATAATAGATCTAAATTCCAAACCGTACATTTAGCGAGCCTCGCGATCTTCTGAGACGTTTCCTGAATATGTAACTTGATCCGGGTAGCCTTCTTATTGAATTCGGATCCTGTAGATTCCGGCGGCGACCGTTTGGAGGATGCCGGATCATCTTCATTTTGATTGATGGACGGGATCGCTCCGATCTTCTTCAACGTTTGGGACACTGAATGAAACTCTGCCGTCCGATCCCTGAACGCTGAGCCCATCGGAGGGTCAGAATTGGATCAAGACAACCGGCCAAAGTAACGGGAGATTTATCAACCGGTGAGAGGGACAGAGAAACAGAAACTGATTTAATTCTCGTGGAACCGTGTCCCGTTTTAATATTTGGTAATCTTAACTTGGGCCCAAAGCCCAATCTTAGGGGAACACACAATAGCCGTTAGATTAGAAAGTGAGGAAAAATATTTCGACGGTGGGATGAAGATCAGCAACAAAGCCCTAATTTTAAATTTTAATAAACAAAAAAAAACCTAAAAGTTCCGCGCCGTCTTTCTCTCTGTTCTCTGGAAAATCATTTTGCGGCAAATCCTGTGATCGACAAATGGTGAAAGCAACGAAGGCGGAGAAGAAGATAGCGTACGACGCGAAGCTATGCCAGCTTCTAGACGAGTACACACAGATCCTTATCGTCGCGGCGGACAATGTCGGATCGACTCAGCTTCAGAACATCAGGAAAGGTCTTCGCGGAGACTCAGTAGTGCTCATGGGTAAAAACACGATGATGAAGCGTTCCGTGAAGATTCATTCCGAGAATACAGGAAACACTGGAATCCTTAACTTGCTTCCCCTCCTTCAGGTTGATTTCTACTTCCCCCAGAGTTTGAGATTGTCTGCGATTGTTCGTCATTTTCGGATTTGAATTGGGTTATGAATGTTCATTTCTTGCAGGGAAATGTTGGTTTGATCTTCACGAAAGGTGACCTCAAGGAAGTCAGCGAGGAAGTTGCCAAGTATAAGGTTGGTCCTTTGATCTTTGTTGCCTCGATCCTGAGTCTGTAGATTAACTAGCTAGTTTTAAGTTGAAATTGAGCTGAAGATTCATGAATTAGATTTAGAATGTAATGTATGTTTGATATGAATAGGTTGGTGCTCCCGCTCGTGTGGGTTTAGTTGCCCCAATCGATGTGGTTGTGCAACCTGGTAACACCGGTCTCGACCCGTCCCAGACATCTTTCTTCCAGGTTTGTTCATCTTTTTTTTTTCTCATAAATCCCCAACTTCTTCTTGGTTTATGAGCAAACGTTTACTGAAAAAATGAAGTCTTTAATGGGAACTGTAGGTGCTTAACATCCCAACTAAGATTAACAAAGGTACAGTCGAAATCATCACACCTGTGGAGCTTATCAAGATGGGTGACAAAGTCGGGTCTTCTGAAGCTGCTCTACTGGCAAAGCTCGCCATCAGACCTTTCTCTTACGGTCTTGTTGTGCAATCAGTTTTCGACAACGGCTCAGTCTTTAGCCCTGAAGTGCTTGACCTTACAGAGGACGACCTTGTGGAGAAATTTGCAGCTGGTATCTCAATGGTCACTTCTTTGGCTTTGGCGATCTCTTACCCTACTTTGGCTGCTGCTCCTCATATGTTTATCAATGCCTACAAGAACGCTCTTGCGATATCTGTTGCTACTGAGTACACTTTCCCTCAGGCAGAGAAGGTCAAGGAATTCTTAGAGGTTTGTCACAGTCTATTGTAAGGTTTTAATAGTGTGGATTTTGAGCTTTTTATGTTGTTAAAACTCGGGGCATTTACTCTTATGAATGTAGGATCCTAGCAAGTTTGCTGCCGCATTTGCAGCTGTATCTGCCGATGCTGGTGCTCCGGCCGCGGCTGCCAAGGGAGAGGAGAAGAAGAAGGAAGAAGTTGCAGAGGAATCAGAGGAAGAAGACTACGGTGGTTTCGGTTTGTTCGATGATGAGTAAATTAACGATAGCTATCATGTAGGGAAAACGGCCGATTCATACCTCAACATTAGGCCGCGGTCCCGATTCGTACCTCAACAATTACCCTGTGCTAAATCATACCTCAACTCCATTTTTATTCCGGTTTCATACCTCAACCTCTAAAAACTGGCCAATTCATGCTTTTGGCAAATCCCCTGCCGGTCAACCGGTAGCAATCGATGACATGTCCGTCTTTTAAAAAAATAAAAAAATCTTCTGACTAAAACGACTTCGTTTTAGCTGTTCGAGTTTCATTTCTTCTTCGAGATTCTCAGACCAAAATCGAGACGAGAGTCCATGCAACATAGTCAGTTAGAGACATCGAGATTGTTCCTTTTTGCGAAGTTTGTGTTAACAAAGAGCTAATCAGAGTATAAATCAAGCATTGGTTGTTGAGATTCCTTCAATTTTGTGAAAATATTTTTCCTAGGTGTATAAAATCTCGATTTAGGGTTGGATTATGGCTAACATCAAAGTATTACGCTTGTGGGGACATGTTAATTGTGGATTTACTTGAATAGTAGAGAAAAATTAGAGCGTGCACCAGGTGTTCGACTAAATGTGTGAGTGAACTGTGTTATGCCATTTTTCTGGAATTGATGTTATTACTTATCATTGCAGCAGAGATAACGACATCACTTTCCATCATAAACTATAAAACTATGATGGGAAGTTTGAGACTATGGAAGGAAGAGTTTTTATGTTGGTGGAACTCCAAACCGCTTCTTATGCTTTATTCAGCGGCCTAACTGAAGCAGCCAACATAGTTGATATGTTCTCTAAAAGGGTCTGGTATAAGCTGACGTATGAGGATTTAACTCATCTGAAGGTGTTGTGTGATAGAACAACAAACTTTCAGAACATGTGTAAGGCTGCTGCTTGGACTAAGGCTTTTGGGTGTGTTTTTAGGAAAGGTCTATGACTGGTGATGTCATTGGATTTGGTGATGTATTTTTATGCAGGTTTTTGGGTGTGTTTTGGATTGAATGTTTATGGAATGGTGATGTGATATCAGATAGTTTTGTTTTCTAAGAGTCTTATGTTTTGTTTTGCTACTTGTCGGATTAAAGTTTATGAATGCTAATGTTTTGCTTTGTTATACTTTGATCTTTCACTTGTTTTACCTTTAATTGAATATTATTGTATAGAAATTCTATTGAATTTAAGAACTGAAAAGACACTGTTAATAAGACATAAATAATGACAAGTTCATACGACATAATAAGGACACAAGTAAGCAAACACAATTTCATAGGACATAAGACGTAAGCAATGACAAGTTCAAGTCATGCTGCTAAATCTAGAACACAAAATAATAGTAAAACACAATGATTCCAAAACCATAAAGAATCATTGTCTTCAAGCTCTTTAACTCACCAACACGTCATTTACGTTTTTTTCACATCCACAGACCAATCCGTTCATCTCTGCTTTCAGTTCTGCTTTCATCTCATCGATCTTCTTCTCAAATTCGTTAACAGCGACACTCGTTTCTCCTATCTTCTTCCCATAATTCCGTAGCCACAAATTCAAAATCGAATATGATTCAAGTGATAGAGCTAAATAGACTGAACTAATCGGGAATCAGAACCAGAGGAAGAAGATCGTTCTCGAGCAAGGTTAAGAAAGCTCACATGGTGATGATGGAATCGACGAAGAGGAAGCCAAGGTTTGAAGTGGGAAAGTACAACGACCATGGAGGAGCACATGCGTAAATGTGTGGCTCCTCTTACTCCTCAACTTATTAATTTAATCAAAGTAAAATATCCTTCAGAAGTCAATACTTGTTCCAGTGTCAACAATTTCAACTCGATTTTGGTCTGAGAATCGCGAAGAACAAAGAACATTTAAAACCCACGTTTTGATTTCTGTATTTGAAACTCAGAACAACTTAAACGACGTTGTTTTAGTTAGAGAATTAAAAAAAAAAAAAAAAAAAAAAT
>OVBJ01000378.1:54029-111613 GCA_900406535.1 Noccaea bulbosa
TTTTTTTTTTTTTTTTTTTTTTTTTTGAGATCCTGGATAATTTAGAATTTTATATAAAAATGTTACGTCTCCTTATCAAATTACTTGGCATTCGATTATACTGTAGTGGTTTAATTTTGTGTCTACATTTGTATCACGATGTGACTATGTTAACAGTTTCAAAAAATATTTTACGATACTATTTATTTTCAGAGTCATTAGCAGAAAGGGAAATCAACTTTTACGATTGAAACTGGTTTCACTTGAAAGGATAAAGGGAAAAAAGGCTCATGGGGAAGAAGCTTGAAACGATGGCTTCACACTTTTTGATACATCTTATGGCTACGTGTGTTACAGAAAATGAAATACAACCTGGTTTTGAAGTTTCTTTGTTGATTGGGGTTGGTAAAACTGCTGGGTTATGTGAACACAAGTTAAGACAAGAAAAAGGTGTAAGAGGTGAGGATTCTCTGACAGTAGAGAACTGGAAGAAACATGGGAATGAAATGAATGGAGAGTGGGTTAATGATACGGTGAAGAAAAAGCTACGGATCAATGGGTATGGAAGTAAAAGGGAAAATGATAATTTATCAGAAGATATGTGGATTATAGTCTTTTTGGGGTTTAAAGGTGAGTAGTGATAAAGAAAGAGAGGCTGTTTATGATGCAGAAACAAGAAGCTAAAGAGCGTTGAAGTTGATGTTATGAAAATAAATAACAGTTTCTTACGAGATGGCAAGCTCATGCTAGCTTTGGCTATGAAAGAATGTATGGTTGGTGAGGCCATTTGACTAAAACAAGTCAAATATTTGACTAACATTTCCATCTTATATTATATTATGCTAACCCAAGGCAAAAACCAAAAAAGTCGGATCGGTGAATCAATTTTCAGAATTATAGCTGGACATGACTATAATAACATCCTGCCAAGAAGCCCCTTTGAATTATCACAGAAATCTTCAAGAGGTGTAAACTTGGCACTGAGTCTAAAAACAGTCTAAAAAAGCCCCTTTGATTTATCGTTTTGTTAGTGTGGTCGAAGATGATCACTATACACTTGATGATCGATCACTATTTTTGTAAGCAAAACAAAGTATTTTCTAGAGTTACTGACCATTGCAACCAAGCTTGATCCTCTACATAGGTCTTTTCTCAAACCGTAAATGTGTAGTTTTGATCATTGCAGAGTCCAAGGAACACCACACGAGGTCATCAAGTACCCTTTTCTCTAGAGCCTAGAGGGTCTTGTAACAGAGACTGAGCTCGGAGTTGTATGTCGCTTGAGATCAGAAGAAGAGAGCTTGATATTATTGAAAAATAATAATAATAATAACAGAACTGATGTTAGAAAGAAAAGACAGAATCTAGCCTCATATACTGAATTCAAAACTAGTGTCCTAGTCTATCTATTTGAGGTGGAATATAGTAAGGGGTCCAGAATCCGTCTGTCGAATAAATAGTACTAAGAAGGTCGGTATGAGGTTCGGTGTAATCATACAGTTCGACACATGTTACACTATCGACATCATAGATATAGACCTGATTACACCGAACATATGAGCTACCAGGGACACAGAAGGGTTCAGACTTTGAGAGGAACATACGGAGACCTCCGATGTCTTGAGTGTAAACAGCGTTTCCTTCCTCGTCCAGACTGAACACCATCAAAAGCACTGTTTTCATTTTCACAACACCCTTGTTGATCCTGACGGTCTTCTTGTACAGCTTAACCAAGAAAGTTTTACGAAAAGTTCCACAAGTGGATCTTGACTCCACCAAGTGTTCCCTTGTGCAGCACGTATCCAGATGGTCTCGTCTGGCCTTTGTCAGCTTCGGAAGGTTTTTATACCGCAAGATCTGAAAGTTGGGCTTGCTCTTGCTGTGTTTGCAGAGATCATTCCATGATCCCATGAGGCGGCCTCCGGCTCCCGGCATGCGAAACATGTCATGTTTCTTGGAATACATGACCTGGGAGGAGAAGAAGCAAGGGTTTTCGATTCTTATGTTGGTCCACTCGGGAGTTTCTCTCAGCGGGTCTGCAAAGGCTTAGCTGAGGTCCCAAGAACTTCACAGCCACAACGCAGTCTTCGTCCTCTGGAGAAGATGTGGACATGGGCACGTTGGTCACAACTTGGGTTTGGCAATGAGGGAGAGTCACAAGAGGAGGCAGCGAGATCGACCTCTTTTGTGACGATCTAAACCCATATGCATCGTATACAGATCCGAAACGCATTTTTCTGCCTCCTTTTGTGACTCTTCCTCATTGCCAAAACCAAGTTGTGACCAACGTGGTCATGTCCTTATCTTCACCTGAGGATGAAGACTGTGTGGTGGCTGTCAAGTTCTTGGGACCTCAACTCAGATTTTGCAGACCAGGTCAAAGTAACTCCGAGTCAACATCAGATTCGAAAACCCTTGTTTTTTCTCCTCCCCTGTCATGTATTCCAAGAAAGACGACATGTTACGCATACCCGGATCTGGAGGCCACCTCATCGGATCATGGGATCTTT
Organism: Noccaea bulbosa; assembly: GCA_900406535.1. Taxonomy (NCBI): domain Eukaryota; kingdom Viridiplantae; phylum Streptophyta; class Magnoliopsida; order Brassicales; family Brassicaceae; genus Noccaea; species Noccaea bulbosa. The sequence continues at coordinate 56,519 of OVBJ01000378.1, forward strand.
GCAAACACAGCAAGAACCACCCCGAGTTGCAGAGCGTGCGGTTTCAAAACCTTCCAAAGCTGAACAAGGCCAAACGAGACCACCTTGATTCGTGCTACACAAGCGAACAGTTGGTGGAGTCAAGAACAAGCGGTGAAACTTTCTTGGTTAAGCACTACAGGAAGACCGCCAAGATCCGAGGAAGACCCAAAGTGGAATTTTCCGAGGAAGACCCGCGTTATACGTTATTTCAGCCAATGGTTTTGGGATCGAGTACTCTAGAGTCTACCTTTTCTTTTAAAACTTTTTAATCATCAAATCTATTTTTATATATGTATGTGTGGTGGTGTGTATCTGTCGTTTCGTTTGGAATTGAGTTTGAGTCTAGAGTGTGTGGTTTTCTCTTGAACCTTTATAAACATCAAATCTTGTGTTTTTATTTATTTATTTATTCTCTATAGATTGATATGCATATATATGCTCTTGGAGAAGCTTTGCTATTATATATAATATAATAATTACCAGTCTTCCAATGCTTAGTAGTACAGTGCCAAAGCTTCGAAAAGCCGTAGGTTTAAACTGCAGAAATGAGCTCAAACCTTCTTCTCTTGGGGACCTTGAGATTGCTTCGTTAAGGTCCCAAAGCAGAATAGTTACAATGAAACTGCTTGTGTCGATAGAGATGTACAAGCTCGAGTCAAGATGGCTCCAAGAGGGAATTATCATTAAAGAGCATGATTCTTCTCACTGTCATTTCATTTCCCAACAACAACGTGATCCCGATTTGACTTTACATGAATCTCGATAGTCCACAAGAAGCTAGGGAAAGAGAGGAGATGATAAATGGTCAATATGAGATGGAAATGTTAGTCAGATAAATAGTCAAGTGGCCTCACCAACCATACCTTATTTCACAGCCAAAGCTAATATGAGCTTGCCATCTCGTAAGGAAATGTTATTTATTTTCATAACATCAACTTCAACTTCAACGCTACTTAGCTTCTTGTTTCTGCATCATAAACAGTCTCTCTTTCATTTTCTCTAACACACGTATGTAGCTATAAGATGTAACAAAAAAGTGTGAAAGCCATAATTTCAAACTTGTTTACTTGATCAACCTTTTGTATAAGCTTAATATCTCTACCACCAGGCTCCCACACTCGTTTGGCCAGAATGAAATTAGAGAGATCATCCCTCTCTTTTATCCACGAAAACGCACTAAGGATGCGTCTGTTTTCTTGAACTGGGATGTGCCAACAAACAGATTTGTAACTCTGCCTTCATATTCCTGGTATAAACATACAAGCTCCAGTTATACTTAATGTGAGCAAGAACAAACTGTTTCAGGCTCCTTGACTCATGCATCTTCCTCATTTTACAGTTAATAATCCTTTTCCCCATGAGTGTATGTTGTTCAGCCTTTATTAATATTCTCTCAACAGAAACTCTAGATTCTACTTAAATTTCCAGGTCATTTGGTACTTCCTCTGCTTCTCATGACTTTGTACTCGCAAAAGTTTTGTCTCAGGCAATTGGTAACTATAAAACGGGAACAACCTGCTCCACCGTAGAATCATCTTCATTCACAGAATCTTCACCCTCCTGATTTTGAATTCTAGAATTGATGGTGCTTCCTCAACTACTTCACAAATTGTTGCCAAATGCGAAGGTGGCTTCACCCAAGTTTCAACGGATATAGTAATATACACCGTGTATAATACACGTGTAAGGTGGAGATCATAGGATGAGATCAACGGCTCAGAATAAAGGAAAGAAGAGGATACCTAAATACATTATTTACACACAATTAAATATTGACCTCAGATTAATAAAATTATATTCTAAAAAAGGATTAAATCACTATTTTAAAATATGTCTAATTAATTACAATGTACGAGAGAGATAAAGTGGTATCATGCTTGCGCCTCTTTAGCAAAAACATTGGGACGGATTGTTAAACTGTGAGAAATGCAAATCAAGCTAAATTTCTTTAAAATCCAATAAAGTTACAAAGATAGTCTAAATCCATCTTCAAGTAAGCAAGACCCATAGGTTCTCAATTCTCTTGAGCAAGTTCGAACAATCTATCTGAAATCTACTTGATAACATCCGTTTTTCTCTTAAAAATGACATTGCTCACAAATATTCGTCCAGCTCTGCGTAAAGTGTCCAGAGGCTTTTACGACACTATGGTTTGTCCCATATTATTCTTTTAGACGATATCTAAATCCACTGACCGGCTCATGTTTTTGAACTACTTTAATGTCTCATATAATAAAAACTAAAGGTTCCAGCGTAATTTGTTGTTTCTTGAATTTTTTTTTTATTTTTTTTATTAATGTCTTATAAAGAGTAATTGTTCTCCCTTGAAAACAAGGTATACCGTTCAAAATTATTCTTAGTATTGATTTGTTTGCTTATTGTGCTAAAGAGAGATATATAGACCATTATATATTTCAGTTTAAACTGTACTCCCTCCATTCCAGCATATACGATAGCTATGATATGTATGTGCTTTTGAGCTCTTCAAATGATGATTATTTTAGTTTGGTGCTTTCTATTTGAGATCCTGGATAATTTAAGATTTTATAAAAATGTTACGTCTAAATTATTTGGCATTCGATTAGACTGTAGTGGTGTAATTTTGTGTCTAAATTTGTATCACGATATGACTATGTTAACAATGATACGGTTTTGTTACATTTGTATACTTTTCATCATTTAAACCCTGAGTTTGGATTTTCAGAGTCATTAGCAGAAAAGGAAATCAAATTTTTACGATTGAAATTGGTTTCACGTGAAAGGATAAAGGGACTCATGCTTAGGAAAAGGAAAATTATCAAAACTACTCCAAATTCGGATTTCGAAAATACAAAAATATTTTTAGTGAATGACAAATTAAACTATGATATTAGATTAGAAAGTTGTGAATGGGATTAAAGTTTTGGGATTGTGTTAGATGGATCGGCGACAAACGTGGAAGCAGAGAGATCAAAAAAGGAAGCTTCCCAAGCTTCGTAAGGCGTAGGGGTCTCTGTCTATGCCCTACGTTTCAAGCGTGCCACAATTTCATGCCCTTGTTTCCTGAAGTTTCATTTTTGAAAATTATCTTTTACTTAAGTGCAAATGTTAATATTTTAGTATTTATAAGTGAATTAGTTAGGAGTAACCAAATTTTTTCATATACATTTTTTAAGATTTCCTATTTTGAAACTTTTCATGACCAAAAGAAAGTTAGATAATCGACATTGGCCTAGAAGTTAGAGCTAAAACACCCATTGCCAACAACTGGTAGCCAAATTTATGTCGCATGAAGTATATACATAATCTTGATAAAAAGTTTACAATTTTTTTATTACGAATTGATTAATCTGTATATTAAATTAGTGATGCATGGAACATCATTGGGAATTGCATGTAAGTGGGCATTACAATGTGAGACCACCTTCCACTTTTTTGACTAGGATAAGAACACACACACTCTTCCTTTCGGACTATACTACACATGTAAATATAAATATATATATATATATATATATATTAGCCTACATCAGAAGAAGAAAAACGAAAACAATAAAGATATTCATTTATCTTTTGTATTTATGTTTTTAGTTATGACCAGGTATGCTATGTCCAAACGAAATTAACCTTGGGCATATATACACAAACCTTTTTTAGTTATATTTTTATGACTTTGTTTGTGTTTCAGAAATGATCTATATAAGACTTGACTTTTCTTCAGTAAAACGAAATTAATTATGATAAATTGTTGAAAAAGTGCTAAAATACAAGATGTACGTTCTCAACCAAAATGGCAGCATTTTCCTCTCAAATAAGAAAATCACTTGTTGTCAGAAATAAAAAAAGTACTTACAAAAATAATGTTTTCCTTATAAAAAGGATTACGTACAGCTTTTCCAAAGAAATTATGGTAAATTATAAATGTGGATGAGTCCAAGAAACAAATGCCAACGTAAACTTTGACTTTGAGGCCGATCGAATCGATCTTCTTTCTTTTATTTTTCTTTCAAGTTTGCAATTGAATTTGTGAAGTGTGATATAATATGCAACGCTTGTACGTATTAGTATGTTGTGTAGTAGAGAGACTCTTGTTTATAAAAACAATGTTTGGTTTATTCGGATTGTCATTTTATTCTTCGGATCTTTGGTCTTCGCTAAGCGTCTCGTGCATGTCTCCTCAAAATCATCACCACAAATATACCTCACGTACACAATATATCTCTCAATGCAGTGGTCACCTTACCGTAAAAATAAAGAACTTTTGAGTGCATTTATTTATTTTTATTTTTATTTTATTTTTTTGGCGAAAAGGGCTAAGTGCATATAGTTCTACTTCTAACTTTGAATCTGAAATTAAAACAGATAGATTCAATATCAAACAGCAAAGTGACCAACACCTAATTTGTTGAATGTATTTATTGTAAGTAAGGAAAATATGGTTTTAATATATACAGGTTAAGTTATTGATTTTAGTTTATATATTTGAAGATTGGGGTTGCACTCGATTTTATAATCATCATCTGTCGACGAGACTACTTTTTCAAGTGTCACAGCTTTTGTGGAAAAATTTCCGTTAATTCATCAGACTTTCGACATGTTCAACACAATACTATAATTATTAAGTTAACTTTTGCGACTAATTTTAGAATTAACGTACGATAACTGATCACACGCTAATATGCCCTATAGCTCAAAATTGCAAGATATAAGAAGTTGAATTTAACTAATCAGGCAATTGTGGTCTGGTGATAAAAGAACCCAGTGCATATGTAGAGTTAAATTGCTTTCGTACGTTTCAGTTTTTTTCTTTCTTTGTTTTGATTTTTATCCAACTTTCATTCACTCAGTACTTATGTTAAACCTATAAGAAAATCATGTTAAAAAACTATTTGACGATTACACTCATCTGGAGGAATTAGCTTGATTTTGGTCTGGATTTCCCTTTGGTAACATATCATAAAAACAAAAAATTTACTCAACCCCACATGCATTTAATAAATAACGAAGTATATTATTACTGATAATATTAAGTACGTACATGTATTGATGCATATGCATACGTAGCACCCTAGTTAGGTTGGATAAAGAAGACAATCAAATCTTACAAAAAAGCAGTCCCTTCCAAATCCCAAAAAGAAAAGCATGCATTTCGTAATAAACAACGCACTGATTCTGTTTTATTTCTTCTACCTCTATCATAAACAACACTAGTTAAACGACACAAAATTCAAAACACACATTAATTTACTAAATCATTCTCCTACTTAGTACTCCTTTTTGGCTTAGCTAGTAACATAACAAACAAAAAATTCTAGAAAAATTCAAAAAGCAAAGCACCACCTTATCATCTATATATTCAATCCCTCGTCCATTCCCATCACTAAAGTCCATACTAACACACCTCATCATATCATATATCTAAAAACATATCGAAAACCCTAAACACACAAACACGAAGACTCTGTTCTTGAAGCTAGCAGAGCACATTTATAAGTTTTAATGATGTCGTCGGGAGGATTCTCCATTAAAACTGTAGGAGGTGGGGGAACCGGGACAAAGTGTGGACGGTGGAATCCGACGGGGGAGCAAGTGAAGCTTCTGACGGATCTGTTCAAGGCGGGGCTACGAACACCGAGCACCGATCAGATTCAAAAGATCTCGACAGAGCTGAGTTTCTACGGTAAGATCGAGAGCAAGAACGTTTTCTACTGGTTTCAAAACCATAAAGCTAGGGAGAGACAAAAGCGTCGTAAAATCTCCACCGTCGACTTTGATCATCGTCAAGATACAGATCTCTCTCGTCCTCATCGAAATAACCTAGGTCATCGTCAAGCACCACCTAAAGGTAAATTTTGTTTTGTCGTCTACGTACAACTCACACACGCATACTCCAAAATTGCATCATGTAGATCGAAAGTTGGGTTAGTGATGAACTGATAATTTATTTCATTTTTCTTGAAGACATATTTGACGTTTATGAAGAAGAAAAGGTGATAGAGACGTTGCAACTCTTCCCATTATCTAAGGTTGATCATGAGAGAGTGAGAGCAAATGTTCCTGTTACGAGCCACAAGGAATACATACGAGAGCAGGCCACTACGACGGCGTTCTCCACGTACTCATCATGTGGAGCTGAGATGGATCATCCTCCGTTGGATCTCCGATTAAGCTTTCTATGAATGTGTTTGATATTATTACGACTCTAGTGGATGCATAAAAATGAAGACATGAGATCACATGTATTAGAACTAGCAGCTAGATTTTGGTCTATTCACGAGACATCATATGTTAAGGATATCAAGTAATGAATTTAGGTGGTGGCTTGGTGCAAGACTTTTAAGATTTTATTTTTTTTCTATGCACGACTCTCAAGAGTCGTAGTGAAATTACGATTGTCCTACCATGCGATTGGGGATTAAGAAAATTTCTACTTGTAACATATTAATTAACTCTAGCTAGCTGTCACATGCATGAGTTGTCACGTGAACCTATTTTTTTTTTTTATCAATAAATTTAATACTCTATTTCAAGTTTTTCTATTTCTAACTTAAAGAGTTTCCTAAAAACTAAATCCATATCTCGACAAAAGACATTTGTCTAGGCGGTCGATTTTGATTTTTGACCATATCAACCAAAAAAGAAAACTCTACCAATATAAATGATTAAATGAAGTGCAGAGGCCTTTCAAATTGGGCTTAATAAAACACAGGCCCATATTATCCTTTTACAAATAAAAAAGACGGGAGAGAATAAAAAAGCAATTTTGTGTTTTCCTGGAGAAGAAGAAAACTTTAGGCTCACCGGAGAAAACCAGATCGGAAGTTGAGTGTTTATAAATCGTTACCGGAGAAACAGAATACCAGTGGCGAGGTTGATTCTGCGAACATGGACGTGATTAAGACGCAACAGATATCCGCAAGGACGATCGAGAAGGTTATCGTTCATCCACTCGTCTTGCTTAGTATCGTCGACCATTACAACCGCGTCGCTAAGGACTCGCGAAAGCGTGTCGTCGGCGTTCTACTCGGAAGCAGCTCCCGTGGTATCGTTGACGTCACCAACAGCTACGCAGGTTCGCCTTAATTTTCCTTTCCTCTCCCTGTCTTCGATCTGACCGCTTGGTCTTCTCAGATCTCAGATTTTGTTGAGGTCTTTGATAAATGGAATTCGGTGCTTTTGGGTATTCTTACGTCAAAAATTTAGTCGCTTTCGTTCATTTTCGTATTTGGGTTCTAGCGAGATTTATATAGAGCAGCAATATATGGTTCTTCGAGCTGTTTAATAGAGTTCTCTTGCGAAATTATGCCTTTTGTAATTCAGTCTGATGGTTGCTTCAGTTAACTCACTTTCTCGTTAGGGTTTTGGATTCAATCGAGCTCGGTTCTACCCTTATTTTTGGGATTCACAGTTCTAATTGGATCTAAGAGAAAAACATATTGTGTTAGGTTGATTGTTTTGAGGTCTGAATAGGTGCTTATCTCTAGACATTGTCACTGCGTACCTCTTTAAGAAAATACTTGTTGCTTACATACGACTTGTTTGACAATTGGCACCTGGATCTGTAGTGCCCTTCGAGGAGGATGACAAAGACCCAAGTATCTGGTTTCTTGATCACAACTACCATGAGTCAATGTTCCACATGTTCAAGAGAATTAATGGTATGTCGCCGGGAAGTTGATGCTTAGACCGTATATGACAGTGTAGAAACCATGCTGTTCTTAACAAAATCTATTTGTTTTTCAGCCAAGGAGCATGTTGTAGGTTGGTACAGCACAGGCCCTAAACTTCGAGAGAATGATTTGGACGTTCACGCGTTGTTCAGTGGGTTAGTTTGCAGTTAAATCATTCAAATAGCAATTTATTGGCTTTAGCGTATGTTCTGTTGACATGGGAGCTAGATCTAGGATATGCTGGTCCGTTTTAAGTTATGATGAAATATTTTGTTGCCAGAAACCCGTTTTTCTTTCTCTCCTTACATTTTCTTGTAGCTTCTGTTTCATTTACAATGGAGCTTTGTTTTGTTTCTGGTGTGGCAGCTATGTTCCAAATCCAGTGTTGGTCATTATTGATGTTCAGCCTAAAGAACTTGGAATACCCACAAAAGCTTACTATGCAGTGGAGGAGGTCAAGGAGGTAAGATACATACCCTTCCGAATCTTGTCCATTTTGTACAGTTGTGTACTTATATTTGATCATGCTGATTAAATACTTCCTTGTCTCTTCAGAATGCTACTCAGAAAAGCCAGAAAGTCTTTGTTCATGTGTCTACAGAAATTGCTGCCCATGAAGTGGAGGAAATCGGTAAGTCCAAAATGGGAAAACAAGCCCTTTTGTGGTCTGATCACCTTGGTTTGGTGTCTAAAAATGTCTTTTGTGATTGCTTCTAACAGTTACATGCTTCATTCTCTTCTTGTACAGGCGTGGAACATTTGCTCAGGGATGTGAAAGACACAACAATCAGTACCCTGGCAACTGAGGTTCTTGTCTTTACAATACTTGAGCGTTACATTACCATTCCTTGACATGTTTGCTGAAATCATGATGCTCTAACAAGAATATGCGATGTCGATTTTCTTCTTGCACAAGTTATCTTATGAACAAGACTGGTATCATGTGTGTTATGTATTGCACCAGGTCACTGCCAAACTTACTGCTTTGAAGGGGCTGGATGCACGTCTTCGGGAGATCCGGAGTTACCTTGACCTTGTAATCGATGGAAAGCTCCCTCTAAACCATGAGATTTTGTACCATCTGCAGGTTAGAACTTGCATATTTTGATTTAGAGTTCTGATTCTACCATGTATGGTTCAAATTTTGTGGACATTGTCCAATTCTCTAGTCTAGTTTTGTGGATTATCTAATGAATTTATCCCTCTTAAAAACTATAGGACGTTTTCAATTTGCTTCCCAACTTGAATGTGAACGAGTTGGTCAAGGCCTTCTCAGGTGAGTTTCTGCCGTGAATTTTGTTATTATTGGGATGTAATCTTGAAGCAACATTAGTCTTACTGCACTTATGATGTGCAGTGAAAACAAATGACATGATGCTCGTTATCTATCTATCATCCCTCATCCGGAGTGTAATTGCGCTCCACAACTTGATCAACAACAAGGTTAGATCTTGTCTTTCTCTCTCTCTCTCTCTCTCTCTCTCTCTCTCTATCTCTCTCTCTCTCACCCTCTTATGTTTTTAGCACGGCACACAATACTGTGAAGTACCAGGATAGAAAAACCTATATTATTAGCACCGGTTTTCCTTATATTATTAGCACCGGTTTAGATGGGAGGCTCGTTATATCTGAACTGTTCTGGCCTTTGCTTCACTGTTTTGAGATGTCTAATTGTGATAACATGATGCGGACTTTTTGACTGTTTGTAACATATTCATATCCCAATATATGTTTCAGTTGCTGAACAAGGAACATGAAAAAGCAGAGGACTCAAAGCCCGTGGCCATACCCGCCGCCAGCTAAATCATCATTGCCCCGCGACGAAGGCGGCTGTTGTATGTTCTCTCTCTCTCCCAAAAGAAAGTGACGAGTCCGGTGGGACGAACGAGTTTAGTTTGGTCTCTTTCCGAGTTTTTTTTTAATTTCTCAGTTGTTCTGATTCAGAATGTGTCAAAAGAGTCTTTACTATTTATTTTTCAAGTTGGTTAGGACTTGCCTTTTGTTGAGGGGGTTTAAGATGATACAACAGTTTCACCTTAATGTGTCGAAATCTCCACATAAGGGTCATTATAATTATCCTGTTGAAATTCTTTAGAGCATTTTGTACTTGTCAACCAACAAGAGTTTCAAAGGCACATTTGGTGCCGTCTTTAGAACCGACTCTGATTGGGCTAAGTATGAGTTAGGGATCGTATATCCTCAAGATGAAAAAAAAAAAAAAAAAAAAAACCCCNGTAACCTACTGCTTGTCCAAAGCTTGATGGTGTGGTCATTTGATATGCAATACAGGAGCTTGATTTGGAAAATTTCCAATACATCTTTGATGAAATGGCAATGGCTTAATATTACGTACTGTTGGACCGTTGGATATTTTAAAGTTACTTTTTTAGCCATGGTTAGAAAGTTATACTTCAGAGTATCTTTTCTTTTATTCTCAAATGTTTTGATTGGAAAAATAAAAGTTTATAAATTTTTTTTTTTTAAATATATCTTCTCTTTACTTTCACAAAAAAGTTTTGTCGGCTATTTTCACCAAAAATAAGTATTAGATACTATTATCAACCACCTTTTCTACTGGTATAAATGGAAAAAAAAAATGAAAAAATACACATTGTTCTTTATTTAAATACCTTTTGAAACCGGAGGAGCTTGTACAAATCAAATGTTCCACTTGTTACTAAACTGCTATTCTAAGGACACCCTTAATATTTAAAATCAATAACAATTTTGAGGGAGCAAAGGGTTGGTGTAATAGGTGAAATTAAAGAATGTGATTCTTTGGACCGAAAGTGGAATGCAGACTCAGCTTTCTAATTATATACCCTTAACACTTAGTGCTCAGCTTTGCCACTCATACAACACACATGCAATATATATCCAACCCTCACTTTTATTCCGTACTAATTTACATAAAGTTTTATACATTTTTTGGTTAGTCTTTACTGGACAACGCATATTAATTTTACTTACAACAACTAATCTCGTGTCAATCTCATATCTTCACCTTTCGACGTCTGATCATGTAACTTGAGTGTGTGTTCTGTTGTACAGCTCTGTTAAGTACCGCAGTGGTCGGAAGAGTCCAAATAAGAACCGATATACTCTTTATCTACAACAGAACAAAAAATCTAAATTTGTTTGGTAAAACTGTCAAAGGTCTTTTATATATAAAAAAAAAAAAAAAAAAAAAATCCATCCAAAAGTCACAGAGCAACCAAATAAATTAATATATAAAAAGTATCAAACAAAGCATATTCAAAAGTAAATCAACCTCTTGAAATGCCATGAAATCTGCTTTATTTTAGTAGACTGTAGGTTTCTGTGTGGCTTAAAAAAACACTACATTCTCCTGTTCGAAAAAATATCTTATAGATTCAAAATCAAAAGTTAAAGCAGATTTAGTCCCTAAATTTTGCGGTCTACAAGACAAGCAAAGAATTAATCAGCATCTTTGATTTAAATTGTAAAACAAACATTTGTGTACACTAACGCGATCACTTAAAGAAAAAGAAAAACATGGTAAAATTTGATAAATGTTATGAACACTAAAAAGTAGTATAATCATTAATCACGTAAAAGCGTGAATAAGTAAGTGCCCAAGTGGTATACTTATTTATCATCACTTTAAAATTTTGATAAAGTATTTTGGGTTTGATTTCAAAGAAAATGACCGACCGTTAAAAGTTGCAAGCCAAGCCATATACTGTGTATATAAGTTATAACCCCACCAATTGGTCCTTTTCAGTACCGTCGTTTTAAAAAAGACATTGACATGTAAACTAGCTAATCTTTGTTTATTCTGTAAACAGTTTAACATATCCACATAGTCCAATCTATCTTATTATGTAACATTAACATAACCTACTAAGTCTAACCATAAAACATAAGTGTAACATAACCTTCTAGGTTTAACCATAAAACATAAGTCTGGGCATTTCGTTAAGTGCAATAATTACAATATCAAAACATTTTCTTTCGCTTCTTTTAGAACGCAGAGTTTCAGGATCTTGTGATACATTAAGTTCCGTCGCCGTAAACATTTGTTCCGGTGAACTTGAAGGCAGAATTGTAGGGCGACAAGGCCGAAGAAAGCTTCTGACCGAGAAACATCACTCCCTCCTCTGCATTATCATGATTTGTGAACCCTAGTTCTGGCCCAGCCGGTTGAGAGACAAAGAAGCCGCTATCAGACGATGGACGGTTGAGATTGGTTTTGAGAAGATTGACGGTGGTGATATCGTGAATGCTAGGCCGGCGTTTGTCTTTGGCCCCGGAGACCTGTCTCTGGTAGTATTTTTGGGCATGGCTCGCCACTTGGGTCGGCGTTTTCGATCCCACAAAGTTCCTCGATATGTTTCTCCAATCTCCTTTCCCGTACTTGAGAAGTCCTAACAAGAATCTCCTGCAAAGAACAACATTAAAATAAGATAAAGCATCAACAAACCACGAAATCAGAGTAGTTACTTTTGACTCAAGAAACTCAAAAGAGTGACTTGTTATGCAAGTACTCAGTATACACAGAGCTCGAAGGGTGTTTTCACCTGTGTTCTTCCTCTGTCCATGGAACTCCTTTTCTGCGCTCTTGATCAAATCCTCTGACTCCACTAGGCTGTTTACGACACGCATCAAAGTCACGAGGACTCGCGAGCTGATCTAATCCACATGGAGTAGCTGAAGGGTAACCGGGGATGGGGACAAGTCCTGCTTCGATATCGAAGAGGTCTTCTTCTAGCTTAGAGTATTGCCTCATGACATCTGAGATGGTTTTGCCAGGGATCATAGAAGCAACTTTGAACCAGCGGTCAGGCGTGTCATCAGAGTAGATAGCTAGGGCTCGCTCAAACTTTTTGTTCTCTTCTTTAGTCCAGCTCGAGCTTTGCGAAATCATCATCTCTTGAACTACGAATCGGGGGTCAGAAGTGGGCACGTGAGTGAGTAGTGGGTGCAGAGTCTCCATCGTTTAAAGGCTACGAGGGAAAAGTTTAACCTATAAAGTAATTAGCATATTTTTCTCTAATATTTTTTGGAAGCTTCAGGCTTGATTTGTATGTTTAGAGACATTTTTATAAAATCTAATGATAAACAGGAATCAAAAGGGCAAACATAACAATATTATAGTGATGGAATCAAAGAACCTGATTTGGTTTGAAGTTTAAGCATAAATTGAAGAATCTGGAAAAAAAGACTTCAACTTTGAAGGATCCTGAGAATCTGCAAAAGTGGGTCGTCGGAGGAAGACAAAACAGGCAAAACCCAGACGGTAGCTAGAGAGAGAAACAAGAGGAAACAGTGCAGAAATTGAAGAGAGAGAGAGAGACAGAGAAAGAGATGGTGAAGCAAAGGGCAAGAAGAAGAAGGTTTTTGTGGTTTGTATTATAGAAATGGAGAAAGAGAGAGAGTGTGTGTAAAAGTTCTAGCCAATGGAACCACTCCACTCTCCTAGTTGGCTTCATTTTATTCTAAGAGGGATCTTTAAAATGACCTATAAATTGACTTAAATAATTAAAGTAACAATAAATCTAAATAAATAAACTATTGTTAGGCCAACATTTTATATCCTCCCAAAATTTTGATAACCACTAGAATTCAACGTTTTTTGTTGTTAGGTAGTTTTTTGTAATATTGTTCCAAAATAAATGGACAACACATAAAGTTATTCTTATTTAATGATAGAATGCATGTTATACGTCGGCTTAATGTGTCAGTCTATGAGTCTATGACTAGTTTTAAAACTTTAACATCAAGTATCTAGTTTTGCTTTCGATATATGTATGGTGAGCAAGCTTGATGCCCAAAATTGAATGATTTACGCGGAGTATTCGAATATGGTAGAATCGAAATGAAAACGGTAGCAGCTTTAGGTTTATGGTAGAGAATCTAGAGACCATCATCGTGTCACCACGCGTTTGTTATTGTGTACAATTTATAAGGCTAAATTAAAGGTTATTCGAGATAACATATACGTCAAACCTGAATGTCACTTTATTTTTATTTCATTTTGTGTTACGTATAAATTTTAAACGGAGAACTTCATTTTTATAAGAGATTTTGGTTAAAGATCTTAAGCCGCCGACGTAATCTACGTAAGCGGCTGTAGCTCAGTGGATATAAGAGACTCGAGTCAGCATCATATTTAATTAATAATAGCTGTTGTAGGCTTTGTAAGCGCCTGTAGCACAGTGGATAGAGCGTCTTTTCCCTAGCGAGAAGGTCGTAGGTTCGACCCTACCTGGATCTATTCTTTTTGCGGAGTTTTTATTTATTTATTTTTTGGTCAACAAAGGAGTTTATTGATTTGTTTTATTGGAAGACCAAATAAGAAAAAGAAACACTTTTAAAAGGGGGTTATTAATTATTGGGATGCGGCCTGAAAATGTATGAACTCAATTCTTATGGAAGGTTTATTTTTGGTCTTTGACATGTGCTCAAATGTAAACATATATTTGTTGATGAAGCAGAGCTTATTGCTGATGATGGGCTTGTGAAAGAGAAATGATTCCAGTTCCTTTTTTTACACTCGTAGGTTATCTGCGAAGTTTAAATGAAATATGTATTTAAGGTCAAGGAGGCCAAATTTGGTGAACCGACTGCTTAATTTTCGATCTCTTGCCTGTTACAAAGTTTATTGGAGCAAAGCTGCAATCTGTTACTTATTTCTATTGTGAAATAAGTCAAATATCATTTTGTTTAAAAGATCGGCCTGTACATTATTTCAGGTGAGCCAGAGAATTCAATAATATTCTTGCATTCCCACGATCAAGGCCTCATTTCCAGAACTTTCCGAGGAGAAGAGATGGAAGCAAGCAATTCAATAAAGGACAAACTCATGAATCCATTACGATGATAGGATCAGAATCTGTCTGCATACGTTCAGAAGGTTCCCATTCACGTCGTCTCTTTCTTAGTCTCCTAGTCGGATTCATACCCGGATTCATACCCGAGTGGTGGTGGTGGCTTATAGCCAATGCCCCTCTTAACATACTCCTCCTCCACCTCCAGATGATCCACTTCTTTAACTTCAAGGTTTCTACCACGGAAGACGGGTGCAGGGAGAAGGGGTGCTGAAGGAAGCTTCATCCCAGCCTCCCTATGCCTGGCTATGTCCCTAAGAATACCCAATACCCATTCACGCCGTTCCGGATTTAAAGCTTCGTAGAAATCTAACTCATACAGAGACTAGAGACTAGAGACTAATCGTAGAAACAAACGATGGTTTTAAAGCTTCGGATTCATATCTCAACCCCTAAACGACGATTCTGACTCCACAATCAAACTCCTTCAACGACGTACAAGAAGAAACCCTTATGGAAACAAATGCACGATTTCATGGAACGAAACAAAGAAATTACAAGGAAAAGCTTACCCGTAACCGAAACGATGATGACGAAGCCATGGGGAGGGGGGCGATATAGAGTAGGAGGAAGAGAGGTTAGTTTTAGGGTTCGAATGCTTGCTTTTGTGATTTCCCCAATTTTGCTAAATCGAACCAATAACTTTTGCACGAATATAAAGGAGAAACTACTTTACCTCTTATCTTATACGCTGCCCACGTGGATTTATTCCTCTTCTAACAACGATGTAGCCCACAAGTTTTGGGTCCATTCTCTCCACCCAAGTAGCCACACAACTACAAGGCAAATAAAATTCGTTCAATTATATCCGGTTATAATTAATGAACCGATTCGGTAATGGTGCACGGAGACGGAGTCGAGACCTTGTTATGATTAATCCAAAAGTGACATTCTAGTTTTGGATTTTCACGTCAAACCTGAATGTCACTTTATATATTTTTTTTTTTTTTTTGTGTGTTACGTATAAATTTTAAACGGAGAACTTCATTTTTATAAGAGATTTTGATTAAAGATCATAA
The DNA here is from genome assembly GCA_900406535.1 of Noccaea bulbosa. Taxonomy (NCBI): domain Eukaryota; kingdom Viridiplantae; phylum Streptophyta; class Magnoliopsida; order Brassicales; family Brassicaceae; genus Noccaea; species Noccaea bulbosa. Next base: position 72,059 of record OVBJ01000378.1, read on the forward strand.
GCCGCCGACGTAATCTACGTAAGCGGCTGTAGCTCAGTGGATATGAGAGAATCGAGTCAGCATCATATTAAATTGATAAGTGATGTTATGGTATACGTAAGCGCCTGTAGCTCAGTGGATAGAGCGTCTGTTTCCTAAGCAGAAGGTCGTAGGTTCGACCCCTACCTGGCGCGATTCTTTTTGCGGAGTTTATTGATTTGTTTTATTGGAAGACCAAATAAAGGGGTTATTAAAGTGTCTGGCCCTAAACACTTTTAAAAGGGGGTTATTAATTATTGGGATGCGACTAATCCTTTTTTTTCCCACTTTGGTATAGTTTTTGTCATCACTCGCTTTAGTTTACTTTTTTTTCTCTCAAAAGGTTCTTGCACACTGCATTTGTCGGTGGCTCTTTTCTTCGGTAAGAAAACGAATCATTCTTGCCAACCGTCCAAACGAAATTTACATAGAAACTTTTTTTTTTTTTTTTAAATATACATGAAAATTTAGTTTTAAACGGAACAATTTTGCAAAATTTGAAATTTATGTAACAAAACAGAACTCACAACAAAACTGAAAGAGAGCAAGCAGTTAACCTACCTCTATTTTAGGTTACACCACCATCAAGAAAACCAAATTTTAAAAGAATTAACACAAATCTTACTATTCTAAGATTTTAGATATTTTGTAGCAAGTGGGGTTTTGACTTAATTAGATTTTAAAAACTGGCACGTAGACTGTAATGTAGTTATGCTGGAATATTATATTGGCCATGGTGAATGGATGACCTTTTTTTTAACTCAAATCTACTATATATTACAGTTGTCACACATGACACAACCTAAAATTTGAAGGAAAATTCAATTCAAAAAGATGGCATATAAGTATAACCACTTGGAGAAATTGGCAATTCAAATTCAGTTCCATTTTTCAAAGGGTCCACGTATATAGATGGAGTTTAGGTTCATTATATTTTTCAAAGATCTCCACCTGTTTATTCTCTCCATAAATCCAATCAAGCTAACAAATAAAAGATTCATTTTGGTTATAAAGAAACAGAGGTCTAACTAAAGTAGTAAAAGATCAAAACCTAAGAAAGCGCGGCAGATTGAAGTCTCTGCAACCACGCGATTCTCAAGCTAGGCTTCTTCAGCTCTAAGAAGATCTCTCTATACTCTCTCTTCAGAAACTGATCCAACGCAAACAAGTAGAGCTCACTTCCTTCCTCCACCTCTTCCATCGCATCCAGGCTGTCAATGCATTCTCCAATACAATACATCCGCTTCGCCGATCCTATCTCAACGCATACCGGACTTTCCTGCAGCATGCCTTCACTCATTAACTTGACAACATCCATTGGCTGACCGGCCTCACTGTCCATCGGATTTGCTTCATCTTGTGGCGACTCAGAAGAACGACTACGGAGGAGCTTCTTGCGCGAAGGAGGAGTGTATATCTCTCCGGGCTCTATCACTCCACTGAAAATGATGGAGAGCTTATCAGCATGAGGAACTTCCTTGTGCCGGAACTGTCCTGCTCTTGGATTCTCCTGTGGTAAACCAAAGAGAAAAGTTTCCTTTTTTGGCCATTTTCAAACATGAAAGATCAAATGGAGAGACTAGACTACAGTAGCATTATCTATCATACCTGAATATAGGCTCGCCATTCCTCTTCAGTGGCACCGAAACTACGAGTTTCCGGATCCCATTTCATGCTACTATCTCCGACAAGCTGACACCAGATCTTCCAAGATTTCCTAGTGCAATCCCAGTGGTTTTTCAACTGCGCTCTTGTATAACCAACGCTCACGTTTTCATTGATCGTCTCAAGAATGGTCTTCCACCCTTTCTTGTTAAAATGCGTGTCAGGTCTGTTTCCTTTTTCAGTCTCTTGCACCAACAGATCAAGAAACAGCTCGTGCGTAGAAGGAGACCAGTACCCTTTTGTTTGAGGGTTAGATGAGCTACACATGCTTTGGTTATCTTCTTCTTCATCATCTTCTTCTTGAAAACTCCTTGGCCTCTTCCTCACACCCAAAACCTCATCATCTTCGACCTCTACGTTACTACCACCTTCAAAGATAAGCGCTAGCTTCTCCAGATCTTGTGGAACACTACACCGATACTGCCCTGCATCAGGATTCTCCTGTATGCAAAAAAAAAAGCAATCACCATTTTAAGCCTTCAGAAGAAACACCTCAAAAAAACAAAACAAAATTGTTTATTAAAACCTGTAAATAGTAAGCCCATTCTTCGTCACTCGCACCAAAAGTGTTGGTCTCAGGATCCCAATTCATATAACTGCATTGAACGAGCCTACGCCATATTTTCCACTGCCTGCTCATTGTATCCCAGTGGTTCTTAAGCTGCATTCTATCGTAAACCGCGCCCGTCTGCTCCTGAAACGACTTCAGTATGTTCCTCCAACCTTGTTTTGAAAAATGTGTTCTTGGTTTGTTCCCTTGCAACGTTTGCTCTACGCATAGATCAAGAAACACTCTGTGGTAATCAGGCTCCCACACAGCTTTTGGCCTCATCTTCCTTTCTCTAACTTTTCACAATTTAAAAGACATTTCATTATCATTGTACACACAAGTCCATGTCATTAACAAACAGTTATGCTATCCATTTGCATAAGCTTTGAACACAAATCATAAAAGCAAACTGAGTTTGTAAAATTGGTGAAACCGATTATTAGCTCCCAAAGTTGCTGACAATGTACGAAATCTATGGATGGCTAAGATAATCCCACTATTATATGAAACGTGTTTTCTGGGAAAAAAATATGATTTTATTGTTCCCCCGCTTCGTTAATCGAATGAGGGAATGAGCACGAAACCCTAATTCGAGTAATCGGAGGATTGAAGAATTACGATAACGATTAGAACATCAACGGCCGTAATTGCAGAAACAGAACGGGGAAACGTTACCGGAAATCCGATAGAAACGCGACAGCGATTGAGTGGCGACACTGTGACGGGTGTGGCTGAAGAAGCCGATCGCGATTTTTCCTCGCTTTTCTCTGTTTTTTTGCGTTTGTCCCGCAGTACATATGGAGTTGCGAGGTGTTTGAGAATTGTGGGCTGGGCCGAATTAGACCGGCTCATCTTCATTTCCTGGTAAGTTGGTAACTCTCTGATAGGTTAACCGGATTCAGACTCGTTTGTGTTGAGTCCGGTCCACATTTTGTCCAATTTTGACACGGTTAAGATTTCGTGTGCCTTCCGCTGGTTTGTAAGGGTTTGAGGATTTTATTCGGTTCAGGCCAGTCTTGATGGACTTGAATTCTGTGTTCCAATCAAAAATATAAGGTACTATGCGCATGAGAGTATATATTATCTACGGGGAAGGGTGCGACCACGATAACCCATATTAATAGCAGCAATTAGATTTGCTTTAAATGGTGCCGACCAAATAATAAATAACATTTGCTTTTAAATGGGCCGTTGCGTATAAATCCAGATACCAAAATAATGGAAACTGGTCCAAAAGATTACATCAAATTTTTTAGAAATTATTGGCTTCAGCTCCCAAGAAATACAGTTCCTCGTCGTCACTAGGGGAACAACCTGCCTTCTGTTCAGAATTTATTGGCTTCATATGACGTAAACGCTGCAAGTGCGAGTGATTGACGTATAACTGATTACATAGCATAGCTCGGAGAAAAATAAGATCCTAGTAACTTATTCAAAGATTTTTGATCTTTTAGCTATCAAGATGCTCATGTTTTTTTCCAGTACATTTTGATCTATTGCGTAGAATGTAAGATATGGTTTAGCCGTCCCTTACTCTACTTAGGTATTTTCAATTATACATAATGATAATGAAACTGAAAGTTTGACACAATATTGTCAAGAACAATGTCAATATGAAAAGGTTTGTATAGAAGGCAATGAAGTGAGTTTGTGAAAGAAGAAGAAAAACAAAAAAAACAACATGGTGAGAAAAGTCGACCAAATGCTTGCGAGATTTGTTGTAAAGACTACTCATGGGTCATGGCTGCCGATGGTAATGCAGTGATAAATGACAATTATGCAACTGATTAAGAAGATTATAGATGTCACAGGTTTTGTTTCACAGCTGGTGTGTAACACTTACGTATAAAACTGGCAATCTTGCCTCCAAAAGGAAAAAAGGCTGTTATGTTGTCTAATTAAGGCACAATACATGATGACTCTTACAAAATAAATTAAGGAAGATATATATGGCTTGAAAGTGTGACTTTGAAAAGTCGAGATTCTATAGATTCAAAAGGTTGTGATGTTGTCTAACGGTTAAAATGTGATTGCATTCTTTAAACGTTTAATTAGGGCATCGCGAGAAAACAAAATACCCATGACATGACTATAGGATATTAACATTGCATTACTTTGTCTGAAAGTTCCAAAAATATTGCAGTATTCCATGAACTTATACTGTTATACACTTGAAACACCTGTTAAAAGGAGCTAACTAAACACATGCAATCACTGCATGAAATCAACCTCACTAGTCACTACTACGAGCCTATATTGAATTACAATATCATCATTGTCCCTACTAATTTCCATAATAAATTCTCGATTTCTTTTATAAAAATGTTGGTTAGTTAATCTCCTTAAATTTAAATCAATTTAAGGCGTGTAAGATGAATGAAGGAGTCATGTTTTTAATGCATACACTTTGTCCTTATTCACTTTGTTTTCTTTCCCTTAAAAATCTCTCTCTCTCTCTATCTCACACTCAGAAAAGTGTCTCCCTTATTTTCAGGCACTTAAACAAAAAGAAAATACAAAACCATTTTTAAGTCGAAAAACCTTCTCTTCCAACCAGAAGCCTTTACCCATGGCGGCTTCTTCTTCTTCTTCCTTGCCTGTTCTCTTCTCTCTTCTCTCTCTCTTCTTCCTCAACTTTTCACTCGCAGACAATACCACGGCGGTTGTTGTAACAAATCCAGTTGCTCCGCCACCACTTCCACCGCCTTCTCCACCGCAGCGGCATAACATCACTTCCTCATTCATGCCCGGAATCGCTGTCGTCATCGCCGTACTTACCGCAGTTTTCTCCCTCACCTTCTTGCTCCTCCTCTACGTCAAACACTGCAAACGAAGAAACGGCAGCGTTTACGTCAATCATCCGCAGCGTTTCGCAATCTCCAGATACGGAGGAGGATATAACGGTGGAGGAGGAGGTAGGAAAAATTCCGGTATAGACCGGTCCATCATCGAATCTCTACCGGTTTTCCGGTTCGGTGCATTGAGCGGTCACAAGGAAGGGCTCGAATGCGCCGTGTGTCTCGCTCGGTTCGAACCGACTGAAGTTTTGAGGTTATTGCCGAAATGCAATCACGCCTTCCACGTGGAGTGTGTTGACACGTGGCTCGACGCTCACTCCACCTGCCCGCTTTGCCGTTACCGGGTCGACCCGGAAGACATTCTCTTGATCGGCGATTGCAACTCCTGGTTCGAGCTCCGTTTTTCTAACCGCCAGGAGGAATCGAACAGTAACACTCCTCCCGGAACGTCCCGTTTTGTCCCGGTGAGTCGGATCTCGGGCCGGCATTCGTCGGCTGGGGAACGAGCGAGTCGACTCAACGAGATTAGAACGGCTTCTACCTCTAAACAGAATCCGATTTCGTTTAGGAGATCGCTCGATAGCTCATTGAGAACTAACGACGGCGAGGAGAAAACGGAATCTGTTGCCATTGGATGTTTAGACCGTCCACAGAGAAAAGACGGATTGTTATTAATTCCGAATCGAGAAAGCTTCGAAGGGAGATTCGAACACCGGATAATAATCTCCGGCGGGAATAAGGACCAGAGATGGAGCGAAGTGAGGCCATCCGATCTTCTTTTCTTACGATCGGAGATGATACTGAGTGATTGCCGGAAACTAGCAGCGGCGGACGGTGGCAGAGACGTAATAAACGGGAGAAGCGTGTCGGAGTTAACGAGCATTGAGAGACGGAGGAGATGGGGAGGAGAGCCGAGACAACGACAAGCCACGGCGGTGATTTCGAGATGGCTCGCTTGGTCCCACCGTGCCTCCGCTTCCAACATTGTTTAAAAAATTGTTATTAAGTCCTTTTAGTTTTGTTTTATAACATTTTTGGCCCTAAATTCATCTAGTCATAGAAATGAGGAAAAAGGCAGTGCAACAATGGCAGGTAGGACGAAATTGAAAAATCGAATTTTGCAGTTAAGTTATTATATATATATATATGCACGAGTGCGAGGAAACACAAATCTTTTCTTTTTGTATTTTAATTTTGTTGAAATTACAAGGAAAGGGAAAGGCTGAGTTTTAAATAAATGTCTTGGTGTAATAAAGGGCGAGTATTGGGGATCTGATAACTGAGTTTATTTTACTTGCATAAGTATATTTAAAATTTAAAAGAAATGGTTCCTATTGTCTTTTTATATCTTTAAATTCTGAAACATTATGTGCTTGCAAAACATTTTACTAGTAATGAGTTAATTACTGTTAACATAGAATAATCAATACGGAGTAGTAGTTATATTAGCTTTCTGTGGATCATTTTAATATATAATATTTGTAATTTTATAGTATCAAATATTCAGAAGCCTTTTTATTTTATTTTTGGGTCCTCAAAAGAAGGTTCCAAAACAAATTTTGACATAAGACAACGCTCTGACACAACTCATGATCCATCCACATACCTCTATGATTGTATATATAGAATATACATCTTTTATTTATTAAGTACATAATTAATCACATGAAACCTTATGTACAATTTGATTATTTCGATATGTTCCATACTTTCGAAAACTTTCCAAGAAACAGTCCTAGTCGTATCTTTATGTAAAAAACAAGAGATGTCCAATTCAAAATTTAACTCATGATTTTTGCATCTCTTTCTATGAGATTTTTGGGAAGACGCGATTTTAATTACTTTTACATCTTTTTTCACCTATTTTCTATATATGGAGTATTTGTATTTTTGTTATAACGAAAGCGAAGAAGTCATAACGTGCAAGTATAGAACTCGTTGCCGAATTGAAGTATGTGGCAGATCATTTACTCCTAAAGTCATTTTAGACTGATACAACCAATTGGGTATACAATTAATAAGATGATACATCTCCTTGACCACTTTAAATATTTGAATTAATGATATTTCTTGCCATGACTTTACAACTCATCATTTCCAAGTTCCAACATTCTCAATATTTATTTATTGTTTTATTATTCATTTTGGTGGGTTTCGACAGCTGATCTTGTTCCTTGCTCGTAACTACCCATAATAACTTGATGTTGAGAAAAAGAACGAGAAAAAGACGTAGTAGCAGCACAAGTAGTACAGGCAAAAATAAAGTAGACCACGTTTGGTTTGTACAACTAGAGCAACCGATGTAGCTTGGATGATTGATTGATCAAAATCATAAAAAGTAATCGAATTGTTGCGATCTAATAGTTTTGTTTTATTGATAGACCAACCAGTTATCTATTTCTGTTGTCAACTCTAACTCAGCTGTTAGTATCGTTTTTGAAATAAATCAGATAAAACTAATAAAGAAGTGTGGTACAGAAAACTCTAACTCATAAGAAAAAACTTCAACGAAAACTTTATTAAAAAACTTGGATGATTCCATAAAAGAGGAAAATCCCATATAGAGGCAGACGCTTATGTCACATGAGACTTTTACTTAAAATATTATCCTAAACAGTACAATTGTGATTTTTATCACAATAATTATTTGTTGTCATTTACATTTTATATTCTTTTGTTCGGACTTACTATCGAAGAAAATAGAAATGGTTAAATAAGGTGAGGTGCCCATTTGTTAATTACATGTCGAAAGAAACTGTTAATAGATAGATAAATAGTTAAAATCTCACCATCAGGGACACATAAAGGAGAACATTCCATGTGGTCTTTGCCTGTGTTATCTCATGTATAGTCCATCTTATTCATTACTAACCATAGAAAATGACATTTTCAAAGAAGAATAAAACGAATTTATTTTGTCTACTATCCCTTGCCAGAATTTCATTTGCATAACGTTACTATTCTCCTCCAAATTTCGGCGGCTTTTTTTATTTTATGTTTTGTTACAAGTTATTAACGTAAAAAAAAAAGGTTTTGGTACTCACTTAGAAATATGATTTTTCTTTTAACCATTATTATCCATTTGTAGGAAAATTGCAGAATGGAGTTCCATAAGAATATGGGCACACCAGCTCTTGGGAAAGAAATAAATAATTTGAAAGCAGACTACAAAATCCAAAATGGCTGACAAATCAATGGTCAAGAAAATGTGGGCCACAGTGGAATCTTTGAAATTAGCAGAGTTAGCTGCAGAGTGCAGAGTCACTAGATTTGTCAAGAGAGTATAATCACACTCGCATCTTCTGCATAATTATTAAACAAAGTTTTGGAGTATGTCAGTAGAATTTTATATCAAATCACTGATTTTAGTCCAAACATGATAACAAAACACAATAAAAAAAATCTTGGAAAGTCTCAAGTGAAACCATTGGTTAATAAAATGAGTGTCCTTAGGATAAAAGCGTAGATACGTCGTGTGTGTACATCCTGCTTCTTCCATTTTTTTTTTTTTTTTTTTTTTGGGNAACAACATCCTGCTTCTTCATCATCATCTTCCTCCAAAAGAAACCTTCCTTTTCAATCTCCATTTGACCTTTTCTCTTCTTGTTCCATGAAAAGCCACTCGAGTACTTGAAAGAGTTTAGAGACTCAACTGTCACAATCTCCAAGCCATTTTACCTTTTCCTCTTATTCACAGTTTGTTTGTTTTTTTTTTTGTCAAACTTGTAAACAGTACTATATTTATAGTATTATACTATTATGTAACCAATTTACTCCAACATCTCTTGCCTTTTTGGTTCCTCTCCATTCCATCTCTCTCCAACCCCATTTTTGCCATTTGGCGTTTTCATTTCTCTCCTTAATTTCAACTCTTGCTTTTTCTCTGTCGAGAGTTATTGTCAGTTTGTCACATACCCACATTAGAGGTTTTGGATTTCAAGACTACGTGGGGTCTTTCACTCTTCTCCATCACACTCATGTTTCAGTTCTCAAGTTCCATGTTTTAGCTAGGATGTTTTATAAGTCCAAACAGAGACTGAGCTTTACACATTTTAGTCAATAATTCTGAGAAGTTATATGTATATTTGGGTTGGCCTACTTGGTAATGCGTGGGTTGGATCATGAGAATGAGATATGCTGCAATGAAATTGAAGGTACAGCTTGATATGATAATGGCTGCCGTTTCCAGAAAAAGAAAATGAAGTCCGAGTGATTTGACATGACAAAGACAAAGACAAAGACAAGACTCTCATTAGTAAAAAGAAAGAAGTATTTCTCGTCTCCTTCTCTCTTTTAGCTCTTATCTTCTGCAACTGTTATCACTTCCAACTCTGATTCTCTGCCCTCTCTCTGTCACAACAGTTACTACACAGCTCTGTGTTCTGAACAACTCACGGAACCTGTCACCTTGAGATAGCATCATAATATTGGATTCTCCAAGAATAACAACATCAAGCAAAGGAAATGGGTTTTAACTTTGAAGAAGAAGAAAAAAAAAAGGGAACTTTCTCTCTTTCGATTTGTAAATGTTGACATCAAGAAACTAAAAATGTAAAAGAATCAAAGAAACAAAAGCTAATTCAACGTTACTCTTAGAACAAACAACCTACGACGAAAGGCCAGATAATCCCAAAAAAGAAAAAAAAAAAAAAGTTACTTATTAATAGGAAGTCTTCTAAATTCTTGCCTTTGGCACTCATCTTTGTGTTGCTTTTGCTTCTGCGTGTGAATGGTAAAAAAAATCCATGTTTTTGGACCAGCTTTTCATTGAGACAAGAGAGTCAGAGCTGTATGCTGTGTAAGATTTTGGTAACAGCAACTACTTGCCTGTGTTTCCATAGGAGAGAAAATATAAAACATATATATAGGGAGGAGGAACGTTGATGAGGAAGAAGAAACTCTGTGTGCTTGCTTGCTGCCCTCATTTGCTTCGTTTCTTGGCTTCGCTGTAAAGGATCACTCCAAAGACGGTAAGGGAGTAACCGAGCATTCCGGTCACTGAAACCGGATTCTTGAATATTAGAATAGAGACCACCACTGCTACTGCTCCTTTGGCGTTTCCTAGCACCTGTCACAGAGCCAGCCAAAACAGAGTTTTAAACAGGACCAAGCTGATAATCATTTCTCACTAGTTCTACGCTTACTTGGAATGACTTTGTTCCAACCAAAACCGATATCATATTTACTACCATAAACAAGGATGCGATTAAGAATGTAAGAAAAGAATATGGAATGTGTATTACCTGCAGAGTCAGGGCGCTAGTGTGTTTGGTGACTAAGAAATTTGTCAAGTTAACGAAATAGGCGAGCGCTGAATTGAATAGCAGATACCAAACGATTCTGAAATCGTCTCTTGCAAGTGCAATTGTAATGCCGACAACGTTTTTCTCCATGATAAGAGTAGCAGGCAGAAGGAACACGACAGCTATCGGAGCCATGTAAAGGAGCAGATTCATGGAGTTCAGCTTTTCCCTTCAATTCAATTTTTTAGAATCATTTTAGCAACACTCTTTTCTTTTAACATAATCGAACTCTAACAAGGCCACTGAGAACAAATGCCAGCCATTTCTTACCCTTCAGAAGAAAGCAAAATCCCTTGAAGCACTGATTTAAGTGCTCTTGCAGCTGTGGCTCCAATGCACATAAGGAATCCAAACAGGTGAAAGCTTGGCTCACTCTGACGACGCAGAGAAATGAAGAACATATCAAACACAAATACAAATGAAAACGAGTCTCTCGATGAAATAAAGAACATCCCAGAGGAAGCAAACATAGCAAAAGATCAACATCTCGGATAAACGAACTTTTTGAGCAACATAAAGGTCATATTGTGAAGAGGATGAGAGAAACACATAATTCAGCGAATCCGAGAACAAAAACAATGACAAAACTTATTAATGTGAAATGCAATGAAACAAATCAACCGGATTCAGCTTATAATATCTAGCTGCCTGCTCCAAAAGTATGCCTATTTATGGCAACATACGAATTGAATGAACAAGATTTAGCTTCTATTTCACAAAGCAATTCGATTTGTGAAATTTTCTCTCTAACGCATCAGAAATTCATCAAAACGTTCGAATTAGATCAGAACCAGCATCGAAATGCGATACCTAAAGGATTCAAATTTGAGAGCTGAGAAAGTGAAATTACCCCACTGGCAATGACAACACCAGTGACGACGGGGACGAGAGTGAAGTAAGTCAACCAAGCCTCCCTCTTGAGCGTCATGAGGTAAGCGAAGACGGCGGTGAAAAACGGCGTCGTGGCACCAATCGCCTGGTTAAACGAAACGGGGAGAAAGCGGAGGGAGATGTTCCCGAAGACCACCGACACGCAGAAGACGAGGCTAAGAGCTGAGATCTTAAAGAACTGGACTCGGGACCGGATCGTCTGCATCGGGACCATCTTCAACCAAGCAATGGCGACGTAGCTGAGAAGCGAACACGCCGTCATGTGGCACATGGTGAGGAAGATCGGGTACTTGAATCCGTAATTGCTGAGCAAGTACTTGTTCAGCAACAAAACTCCGATGTTCGATGAGTACCAAGACGTGACGAGCCCGATTGTGAAAAACCGGCCATTCGTCGCCATCTTCATCGCTTCCTTCTTCCTCGGCCGATCTGATCCAAACAATCCGGCACCAATCTACTTAAAACCCTACCCAATTTCACGAAATAGAGTGGGTGGAATTGGAAATCGATCTGGACAGGAGATCTGTCGGACACAGATTTTGACGCTTGATGATGAAAATGTTATTCCATTGATCCGCTAAGACTAGGATTAGGTTACGATTGAAGAACAACACGCGAAAAATGCTGGTAACGAAGAAACCCAGAAAAGAGAGAAAGAAGTTGGATTTGGAGAAAAACGATGAGAAGCTGCAAAAAGGATAGATCTTGGCTAAAGCTGCAACAACACCTCTCTCTCTCCTGTTTTTCAGTAAAATGATAATTTTCTCTCTTTTTCAGTTTCAATGTTTCATGGTTTTGGTGCGTTATGTAATTTATATAATTTCAGTTTCTGTAATGTTTAATTACCCACATTAAAAGCGATTATTATACTGTATTTATAGTTTCGTTTACTTCACTTTTTTGGTTCCTTGAGAAATCAAGGTGTGAAGAAGATGTGTAACAATGAAGGAAAGGAGCCTTTGACTTGTTTGATTAGCTAGAGGAGTATTATTTTGGTACTATCAGATCCTAATTTGGCATTATATAATAGAAGAAAGAAAACGATTTACTTTCTGTGAATCAAATACATCCATATACTAACTAGTAGAGATTAAATTAGTCTGACAAATCAATCCATGGCATATTTGGCTATTTCCTGTCACATAAACGTAAATTGCGTCAATTTTAGGCCATGTTTGATCGATAAATTGACAACGAAACCAATTAATCGACTAAAGGTTAGCTTAATCGGTTTCCTTTTCAGTTCTATTCAAGCATTTTGAACATGTAGATAAATTTGAAAAAATGCCGATCTTGTCTCCCATTAAAGATTCGAGTTGATTATCAATACAAATTATATCCTCTAGATTTAATAAAAAAAATAGCTAGCCAAATTGTTTATTGTTGTTTATTGCATAGTGCCAAATATACCTACACGAGTTCGTGGACGTGTTATAGATGATTCTTCTACATGAACATGAAATTGTTTATTGTTTATTACTATTATGCTTGAACATGGACAAATAGTTGCTAAAACGTCTTCCTTCCAAATGCGGCTTAAGCAAAAATACTTTGTTTGGTCTATCAATAAAATTAATATCATCCAAATTGCTTTCTCTTATTAAAATGGAGATTTTTATTGTTGTTCACATTTTTGTTTTTCATAGAAAATTGAAACATTTTACACTTGGTTACCATGATCTAACGCCTAAGTTTAACCACACCAAATACAAATTGTAGAACGGTTTTGTAAACGTTTAGACGAGAAAAATCTGAATTTTTAAAATATAAAGAAAAGGACAAAATCAAACCTATCGGTTTAAACGATAAATAATTTTGGTCATGCATGAAGCAACGTCCTCACGTCCTGACGTGTTCCGTGGAAGAAGCGTTGATGAAGATTGGTGAGGAACCTGAGAGCATTGGCCAATCCTCCATCCTCTGCACTCTCATCTGTACCCGCCTCAGAGTAAGATCTCGGAGGCAGTTCATGTCCCAACAAGTATCTCTTTAGGAAGTTGAGAAGATTTGCAAACAATCCACTCGCCCTAGGTCTTTTGAAATAACGATAACCCATGATATGAAGCAAGTGGTTGGTGTGGTCCGGCCACCACGTTGCACACTGGTCATCCAGGATAACCAGGACACGTTCGTCGACCAAGACAAGGTCAAGTGTTTTCATCCACGTGTCTCTACGGCAGATGACGCGGCGGCCGAAGTAGGTTTGATCCGGATCAAGCAACTTGAGCATGTAATCGGAGTGGTCCGACGGGGAAAGCGAGTAAGCATGTAAGGTGAACAACTTGTTTGCTTCACGCAGGAACTCAGTAACAAAAGGGCGCAGCTTTATCAACCCCGCATGGGACCGTGCGGTGATCCGCCAAAGATCGTCCCTTGAATCGACCTCCCCTGTCAGATGCTTCTCTCTATCGGAAAAACAAGAAATTCGACCGTAGTCGTAGAGTGTGCCGTATAGATTAAGGACCAAGTGAAGCTTCTTCTTCTCTTGTAAAGTGTTTCTCATGGCATGGCGCTTCATATGGCCAACATATTGAGGGCTCAGTTTTAGGCCCTTGGCAAGAAAATCGAAAGGTATGAGGTTATTTCTCATCACGTCACCTGATCCGCATTTACAACAGATTCCTTCTAGAACAACACTATGACCACAAGCCATTGTTGCTATTGTAATTTTCTCTGTAAAACACACACACACATGACACATGCATAAGCAATCGATCTGCATTCTTTTTCTTCCAAAATTACATACATAGAGGGGATGAATTAGTTTACCTGTAGAAGATTGCTCAATCGACTGAAAGTTGCAGCTTCTATGTTTTTTCCTGGATAATGCTTTTGGGATATTGGTAAAACTTTTTATTCCATTCATAGTTGTTATCCTTTATATATAAGAGCATATCTAGGTCACTTTTGCCATGTGAAATTATCAAATTAATTTTTCTATTTAAAGTTGGAATATAGTAACCGTTAAGTGGATATTCCTCTTAGATTACCTTCTGTCACAGAATATCTCAAACGATTTTTCTCACCTATATTGCTAATTGAAAAATATTCAGAAAACATATCTCAGGATTGTATCACAACCCCAAAATTCGGCCACTGGGGAAATCATCGGAACAGACAAAATAAAACTAATATAGACGAAGCACCAGACGAATAATTAACTTAACTGAAAACGTAGATACTAATAAAAAGGTAAATTGACAAAAATAAAACACAAGATAAGTAAACCAGAATCATGGATTGAGCAACACCCTCATGTCGTAAGATGGGCCATTAAAAAATCTGCGGTGAAGATCCTTGATGGATTTGAGAAGATCCATCAAAGCTGTGTCTTGATCACTTTGATGATCATCAGGCATCTTTTGGTCCACTTTAAACAGCTTGTTCTTGAGCAAATTGAAAAGGATTCTGGGGGTTCCAAGAGGGTTGTGTTTGAAATATCTGTAGGGCTTGATCTGAATCAAGTTTCTTCTATCTTTGGGGTGCCACGCTTTTCTTGACCAATCAACGATTACCACACCACATTCTTGAGCCATGGTAATCAGGACTGTCTTCGCGGACGATGACGCGGCGGCCAAAGAAAACACCAAGCGGATCAAGCATCTTAACCAAGCTGCGGCTAGTGCTTCGACCAAGGTTTGTGTAGACATGCATTAGAAACAGCTCGTCTGCTTGGCGCAAGAACTGGTGAACGAAAGGGCGTAACTTGACTAACACGTCACTACACGCAAACCTATTGTTGGAGAAACGCCACAGATCATCTCTTTCACCAACCAGTTCCACCAGATGCTTATCTCCATCGGCGAGTCTGGAGATGGGACAGGTGTCCAAAAGCGAGCCGTGGAGACCGAGAACCAAGTGAAGCTTCCTCTGCCCATACCCGATTTCAGACGTTTGCCTCTTCATTGATATTACATATTCGTGGCTAAGCTGAGCTCCCGTGGCGATGTACTCGAATGGTATTAATCCATCTTCTGCCTCCACCTCTTGACCGCATCGGCAGCAAACTCCTTGTTGAGCAAACAAGTGGTGGCATTCAGGGAAACTTGGATCTCTAAACCCTGTCACAAATATAATACGCTTTAAGTCTAATTTGCATTTGCAGCATTCCCCGCGGAGAGAGAGCCAATGTTTACAAGGACTGCTCATCCTTTGGCCAACAGCCCTTTGAAAACCCTAAACTTTGTATACAAATCAACGATTTTTTGTTTTTGTTTTCTTTTTCCCTTTTAATTTGATAAAAGGTGGTTTATCTTATATACAAATCAACGATAAAGCTCGTTTATGTTAACCGGTTTGTTTAAACTATTGGCTTTGGCCAGACAATCAGAAAAACAATTTTTATCTTCTTCTTCTTCTTCGAGATGATCTCTCTTCCATTTTAAATCATCTTCTAAACTGTGTTCCTTGACGTACGAATCATTGGTGGATTTCTAAGTTGAGATTTATCTAATTGATTTCCCTGTTACATACATTCGACATTATTATGTCTAAACCAATGGCAGATTTGACTGAAGAAGAAAATGAAGCTCTCATGATCAAAATATGTAGTGAAACGAGGCAGATGATAAGGAGTTGGGGTAATGAAGATCGGGACAAAACTAAGCGGCGAATCCAGATCGACATACTCCAATTAATGGTGAAAGAAGAAAAGCTAAGTCTACCTCTCGGGCAAAACAACGAACACCTGGAGCGCAATCAGTCTCAAGTTGATATCTCATATCCAGAGGAGGATTCATCAACATCGATCAAACCATCAGACGACGAGGATCGTGCATGGGAACCAGCTATACTCGATCGCTGTGACTGGTCAGAGAAATATCACAATCATTGGAGAAAATCTCCAAGTTACATAGGACGTGTGTTTACAAAGGAATACAAATGCAGGTATGACGTACGTGTCTCTGTCTCTACTCTACAGCTTGATAGCTTAGTAGTGTGTTCTAAAGTTGGTACAGAATCATGGCTAGAAATAGGCTCTTGTGCATCTAAGATTGGGGTGTGTTCTGTTTCTGTTCTAGAATTATGTGGTTTTAAGTATAAGAAGCCTATGTTGCTGCTTGTTTAAGATCGAGTCACGTCGTGATTACTAGCTACACATGATTACTGGAAATGGTTAGAGAATTGTTACAAACTCTGTTATCTTTTGTTGAGTATGTTGGTTTCAAGAAGAGAGTATTAGCATGCGTAAAAGGCTGGCTTTGTGATAAAGAAAAGAAGATGCTAAAGAGCGTTGAAGCTGAGGCTAAGAAAGGAGAGAACAGTTCCTTAGGAGATGGGAAAGTCTTACTAGCTTTGGGTTTGGAGAAATAGGTGATTGTCACTGTTGCTGATGGGTACACCGAGCTAAACGTAGCACAAGGAATGAAGTTAACCAGAGGTCTCTCCCTATTTTATCGCTTGAGAGTCCCATTATCTTCATTCATGAGAAGAAGGGTTTTAGACATGAGCTCGTTATTGAAAGTTATAGACCTAGTCATGCAAAGCAGCAGAACGTTACTTATTGACAGCTTTCTCTTTCTGACATCAAGTGTCACAGGAGTTCACGAAAACAAACACATCACTGTCTAGAGCTTAGAGTGTTTCCATGGACGAAGGAGAGGGATGGACTCTCTAATTTCCTTCTGGTACGTATGTGGGAGCCTGGTGGAACACACTACAACACTTGAAGGCTGCTGGTTTCCACAGCACAACACTACCACGGCCTCCAGATTTCAGGGAAATAAAGTAGAGCCTTGAAGGGCTGAACAAGCACGAGAAGAATCACAAGTTGCTGCACTTTGAAGCTGGATTTTGGACACAATACAAGGATTTGAAAAGGCTTTGAAGCTGGAACTTCTACTTCGATTTTTATATGGAAACAAGCCTTAAATTATGATTGTGAAGTTGGTCATATAAGCTTTGGATCCATCTCTGTTGGTGGCGTACATGAATTTTTCACTTGTTCCAAGCTGGAAGTTGGAGATGAAACACAACCTGAGAAGTTGTTGGTTTTAAATGAGATAGCATTGCTTGAGAATGATGAACCTAAATGAGATGATACATATGTTATCGTTGTGAGGTTTCTCCTTGTCTCAGGCATTTATCTTCGTAAGTGACTCTGCAATTTCTCTAGACAGGTAGCTAAACCAAAAATTTTAAGTGTTTTAACGTGACTCTTGTATCTCATATTTACCAATGCATCTTCGTAGTCTCTTATAAACAGAGAAAACAAAATCTGAGAACAGCAGCAAACCTCTTGGACATGAAAAAATGACGACTTATCATAATAGGTGCAGGATTGCAACAAGCTTACACAAATTTGAATTTTTGACCATCTCTTTTCTATACACAGATTTCACTCGCTCTCCTAATCAGTAATCACATTTACAGCTCTGGTAAAAATAACAATCAGAATTCATGTACCTCACCTCTATGACTATACCTCAACTCTGAACTCTTGTTCACTAGACATATCACCTAGTACGTATGGAGCCACATCATTAACACTCTCCTTAAGAATCCCACGTCCACCAACAATGATTCTCCATCTACCAAAAAGAAGAAAACAAGAGAAGAGGAGATTGTGATGTACATTCTCAGCTCCATCCATCTGACTGCAACCCACACATTGGTCATAAAAGCCACTAGGAAAGCAACGAGGGAGATCCACAACCCAAAATTAGCTAGTTGGAGGCTTGGAGCATCCTCTGTTCCATGATTGCACTGGTGGCAGTAACTCCAAAGAGAAAAAACAAGACAGATAGGGAGATATGAACCGGAGGTGCAAAAGATGCCGATGCACACATTGTAGCAAACATAATGGCCATGGTGTTTCGTGTGTTAACCCACCACTCAGCCCTCCTCTTCAAAAGTTGGTTATCTGTCTCCAGAGAACTTAGATGTGTATCTTCAATTATTCTTCCTTGATTCGTTGACCCAGTCTCGCCAATGATTCTATCTTCAGCCACAACAATCTCTTCACGTGTATCTTCAATTACTTGATTCGTTTGCCCAATCTCTCCACTACTTGGACGTGTCTCTTCCATTCTCTGATTCGCCTCCCCACTCTCGCCAATGATCCCATAATTTCCATCTTCAGCCACCACAGTCTCTTCTTCAGTCGATTGATCGTGTGTTTCCGGTGCAAACGCTAATCTCCCGCGAGAAATAAAGAGAGCGATGAGTTCCGATTTTCTTACAACTAGCTTCCTTTGCAGATACACCAGTAAACACAAAGCTTCTGGGTTTCTTGATTCTTCCTTCAGCTTTTCTATCAGGATTTGGAGGATGACCCAAAGAGCAAGCCTTCGTCGGATAGTTGTTTCAAGAACAAGCAATCTATAACTTGGAACTTGATCACGAACTAATCTGCTGCCATCCATTTCTCTCTTTCTCTCAGAAATTATAATAATGAGTCATGATCGTGCGCGAAAGCCAAAGAATCTGTTTCTTCAAAAACAGAATCGACTTTATATACGAAGCGCAGGCGAAAACCGGATTTGGTCCATTATTAATTAACCGGAATCGGTTTTGAAATTAACTGAGTGAATCTCTGACCAAAACCGGGTTTCCTTTTTGCAAATTCCGGTTTTGAAATTAACTGAGTTTCTGAAACTCTGACCAAAACCGGGTTCCTTTTTGCAAATCTTCGGCTCGTTACGGTATAGAACCGCAAGATTTGTGAGAAATTAAGAGCATGTACAACGGTCATACGGATGAGTTTCTTTAGCAAAAAGGAAAAAAAAAAAAAAACATTTACCTACGTGTGCGCTGACGTGGCGTCTACGTGGGAGCTGACGTGGCGTCTACGTGGAGAGACTCAACATGATGGGTCTCTTCTCGAAGAAGTTTTGGATGAGTTTTTCTGACACGTTTCTACACGCGTCACAACCCGATTGGTTTTTATTTTTTTATTTTCGAAAACCATTTAAAAAAAAAAAAACCGACACGGTATGACCTTTGCATATGCTCTAAGTAAGTGATTGTGCTACCTGAGAAAGATTACAGGATAACTTTCTCACTATTAAGTATTAACTGTGAATGCCAATTTTACCTTTTTATATTTACTAATTACAAATTTATCATCACTTCTTAACTACTATATTTTACAACCGATATTAACGATTATTAGGATTTTTTAATTTTTATCATTCAGTGGTCTGTCTCGTTTCCTGATTTGCTTTGGAGTCGGACTGCTTTGTTCAGAGAAGTTAAAAACATTGCCTGAGAATCTGACGAGATTCACTCAACTCCAAATCCCAGTGGCAAACATGTAATTTCACTAGAAATCTCTCTCTCTGTCGTTTTTAATCTCAAGCAGCATTGATGATCTTCTCCTCAAGTCTCATTCCATAAATACTCAGAACCTGTAACTTTACATGAGGATTCGTCATCTGGGTTCTCTACAAAAATGGAAGCCGTACAGCCACATCTCGATACCCTTGTCTCTGTTAGAGGAGGAAAAGAGCTCATCACCGACAGCAACGTGGAGCCTCGTCGGAGCTCCGTTGGAGATACTGCTACTGCTTCTTCAACGGTCAAGCAAGAAGATGAGATAGTCAAGGACGAGGAGAGGAGATCCAATGCGTCCCTGTGTTCCGTGGAAGTAGATCTGGAGCTTGGGATGCCTGAGAAAGCCGTGCATTTGTCTCAACCTCCTGACAAGGATTGCAGGATTTGTCACATGAGCTTGGATGCAGCGAATCTGGAATCCGGTGTTCCGATTGAGCTGGGCTGTTCTTGCAAAGATGATCTCGCTGCTGCTCACAAGCACTGTGCTGAGACTTGGTTTATGATCAAAGGCAACAAGTAAGAATATCCCCCAAATTTGAAAAGTCTGAATATTTCTAAAATCTAAGCATTATAAGATAGTTTGTAATCTGTAAAGGTTTAGGCTTTTTCTGGTAACACTGGCTTTTGATCCCATCTTTTGACTAATTGGTCGTTATGTTTCAGTTTTGAGGCCATCTTTAACTTTTGTCTTTGTGATCATGTGATTCATCGTTTGGTTGGGTGCAGAATCTGTGAAGTATGCGGGTCGATTGCGGGTAATGTTTTTGTTGGAGGCGTTGAGGTTGAGTCTGAAGAAACTCGGAATGAAGCAGATGGTAGAGTGAATCAAGCTCTGAGAACATCTGGTCCACGAGGATTGGCTGAAGCTAGAAGCTTTTGGCAAGGCCACCGGTTCTTGAATTTCCTTTTAGCCTGTATGGTCTTTGCCTTTGTCATCTCATGGCTCTTCCACTTCAATGTTACCTCTACTTAGCAAAATATAGAGTTGAGAATCAGAATGAAGAAGAGTGTTAAAGCCATTAGAGTCTTTTGCAAAGCTACTTTGCCTCTCGTGCCAATGCCTTTTGATCAATGTCTTGAGAATGTAAATTTGTTTTCGTGGTTTGCGGATAATGTATATAGAGCTCTTCCCACTCTAAAGCTTAATGCAAATACAGTATTGTGAATTTCTCTTCTCTCATCATCTCATTGCATTTTGAGAAATTCTTGTCGCTTGACATTGCATTTTGCATCCCAAGAGGAACCAAGAAACCAAAAATGGAAAAAAAATCCTCTGTTTCGGTGTTGCAATAGATCAAATTATGTACAAAAACCGAAACTCGGGGCCATGTGTTTATTACGTCTCATGCAGCTCTTCAGTGACCTCTGATTCATCTTCTTCTTCGACAATGGCTAGGATCTTAGAGGAGCTAATCCTCAAAGAAGCACTCCTGATCTTCATAGGGAGCTTCTCATTGTTAGCAGCTAAACCGCATTCGACTTCTTCTTCGTCTTCATCATCATCTTTCTTGAGATCAGAAGGCGGTAAGAAACAATCCATAGACAGGCCCTTGATGTTAAAATCCATTTCCTCAATCTCCCATGTCTCTTCCATCCGAGTCCTCGAGTGATTATCCGAGTTCTCACCAAACCGAAACAGAGAGACAGAGCTTTTACCAGCGTGTGCGACCTGCACACCATCAACGATCCTGTAATCTTGGATCAGAGACTCCATTGTTGTCTCCCAGAAGATACTGTTGTCGTCTTGAGCTTTGATTCTTAGAAGGTGAGAGTCTTCGAGTTGAATTAGAAGGCCTGTTCTTTGGCTGAAACAACCCCACACAGTGTGTCTTATGATTTCTACATTGCTGCTGCTTCTTGCCTTGAGCGTCGATGGCTCGGCTTCGAGTTTGAGTATGAAACAGTCTTCGTCGTTTATCTTCTTCTCTCCCATGCATACAGATCTTGCGAACAGATTAGCCGTTGATTTTGGATCAAGACCCTGTTTTTTTTTTAATTTCAGAGATTTATGTCAGAAACTTTTGTAATGATTTTATCACTTTTCAAAGTAGTCAATACTCAATACAAAAGACTTGAAAACAAGCCAACGATAAGTAAAAAAAAATAAAAATATGGTTTTGGTGACAATAATTTTTTTATCTTAGATCGTGAATAACTCTATGCTTGCCATGGGAAAAAGTCTACTTAGTTAACAAAAATATCTATTTGGAGTTAATCTATTAGTTAGTAATATATTGGTAGTTGTTGTTAGTGGTGGACCATAGATGGTTCCAACTTTCAAGTTCCAACAACCTTGGTAACTTGGTAAGCAATTTCTCCACATAAAATGTGAAAAGCAGAGCAATTCCATGGGACATATCAACAACACTCTTTATTTATGGCCACATCATCTCTCAAAAGTCCTAAGTTTACATTGTAAAATATCACTATCAGTTAACTTTTTATCAAGAAAAAAACAAAAGAAAAGATGAAGAATTAAAGCAAGAGGAAGTTTGTTAATTGAAAGATCTTTTTGCCAACAATCAAGGAAAAGAAAAGTTTAACAGCTAAGGATCATACAAATCAGGATGGAATGAATATAAGAAGAATGTATCATTGAGCTCCAAGTGGAAAAACTCAATCATTCAGTGCCATAATGATCAGTGGATGCATATGCTTTATGAGACATAAATGATCTTTGTCTTTTCATTAATCAAGTAGAAACTAGAAATGTAGTGTCACCACAAGAAAAATATCCACATTAATTTTACGAATACTATTATCTGCAAACATTTCACTAATCTATTATCTCAAATATTTCGCCTACAAGTAAGTTATTCCAATTACATCATAAATTTCTTGATATAAAGTTAAAAAATGTCAATGCAACAGTTTTATCGGAATTGTAAATAGATTGAACATATCATTGGTTTTCACTTCAAAAATTATGATTGCACTCATGATCCAATAAAAAGTTATAACCGAATAATATACAAACTATTGAAAGAAAGAGAAATAAATGGATTACCTGGAGGAAACGGCGCAATGGTCTAGGAGGACCACGAGAGGCGTGAGAAGGATGCCATGGAGTTTGTCTCCAAGCAACTTTGGAGTCACTACCGGCACTGATCTTGCAGCCTGAGACGACGAGCTCGAGACACCATAGTTCTATTCCCTTTTGCCACAACACAAAGCCTCCTACTTCTCCTCCTCCGCTCTTGATACTCCTTGCCTTCACCATTTTGCTGTTCAAGCTTCCTTCGCCTGTACAAAACTCTGATGCAGTCATCCTCACTTTCCCCATAGCGTACATGCTCTCTACAGCGTTCAACGCTCGATCTCCTCCCACTGCCGCTATGTACTGCTTTACTATGTACTGCGCCATGGACATCTCCTGCGGTTTTGACCATTCAATTGGTTTTGAGATGAAATAATATTATGACAGATGCTCATGTGAAAATGAAAAACAGAGGAGGAAGATGTAATTACGAGAGGTTGGTCTTTGATGTCTTTGTGGATAGGATTCTCGTAATCGTTCTGGTGGTCAGGTTGAACAGGGAGAGGGATCAAAGGAGCTCCAACGACTCCAAGAAGGAGCTGGATCTCCGCGTTACGACCGCCAAAGAGTCTAGTCATGTTTGTGGCGGTTGCGGTTGCGGTCGCGGTGGGTTTTGACCAGTAAGACTTCATTTGGTTCCATCCCGGTTTTGTCTTGGACACAGAAAACAACTCCTCAGGCATGGGAACCTCCAGGACGGTCTCTAACCCGTCTTCCAGGTTATAGTTCGGACAAAGTTTCCTCATATCTAAAAATGGGACTTTGATCGGAAGAAGAAGAGGAAGAAATTAAGTCGAGTGAAGAGAGGGAGTCTATAAATGAAAACTTAAAAGAGATTGAAAAATCAGAGAAGGAGAAACATAAGTCGATGTCACCAACCGACCGGAACGTGCGGAGGCCTTTTGTTTTGTCGTGTCTGCACGCTCTCTCACTCTGCTTACGTCTGTTTATATATACACAAGACATGGGACGAAGATATGCTTAAGTGCAATATCTAATTTCGTTTTGCTCCATTACAATCTTTAATTGCTAATAATGAAAAAGTACGACCATATCAACTTAAAACAGAAATTCATTCATATGCTCCACTCTTAAAATTCCTATTGTTTAATTTACTTTTTTTTTTTTATAATTTACTTTGTTTAACAAAAGAAATTTGATTTAATATTTGGAAAGAAAATTACAAGCAGATGTATTTCAATTTGACCAGTTTTGAATCATACCGGAAATTTTTTGAGTTTCTTTTTTGTTCTTTGTTTTTGGTCAACAAGTTCATAATTTTTCTATATCTAAAAAGTGCAATCGAAACCAACATATGTAGCTGAAAAAGGTCCAAAATATATATATATATTTTTTTTACTTTATGAATCGAACAAATACATTGGCTTTAGCAGTTTCGTGACATCCTCCGCTTCCTCATCAAATAAAATACTCTTTCCTCATCAGATAAAATATTTCCAAATTCATTATTCCATCTATAAATAATTTTGATTATAAAAGTTATATTAGTAACATTACTGACCACACGGGTGCATGAAGCGGTATGTCCTGACTCGATAAGTTGATGTATTGCAATTTAACAAAATCTTCGTTGGATTGAAAACTACGAATTTGGATTTTGTACATAACAATTCTGAAAAAATAGCGTAAATTTTCAATTAGTTACCAAAAGATGGACTTAAGCGACCAGGAAAAAAGTAAAGTGGATTTCTAGATATATGAAGAAAAAATAGCATTTTGAATAGTATTACAAAAAGAAATGATTAAATAAAGCTTTTTGAATACTTGTGAAGTTGTGATATCAATTAGTGGCATACAGACCGGAAGTCTTTATATGTGAACGAATTTATCAACGACAAAGAAGGACTTGCAAATTGTAATACCTATCAATATAGTTTTCAGTTATCAGCAAAATATTTTGTTGGGTTAATTAAAGGAATTGAAAAAATTATTTGTAAGATTTTGCAAAACTAATGTCTATGTGTATTGCACGTTCATCTAATTCTTTTCCAAAAAATTATGATTATATATTTTGTTTCTTTCTGGAATATCGAATCAAATTATCCTTGGCGTTGTCAACAATATGCATCTTTTGCATCGTAAATAAATATGATATGTATTTACTTTTTTTTTTGTCAACATATGATATGTATTTACTTTGATATATGATATAGTACTAGTGCGGTCTAATTTTAAATCAGATTGAATCCGTCGTTTTCAATCCCTTCGATAGATTAGACAGAAACTTTGGCTTTCTTTTATTTTGTTTGCAATTACAAAAACTTTTGATTTTTGTTGTATCTTCGTTTCTTAAAACAAATAAATCAAAAACAATTTTTTTGCCATTGATTGATAACATGTGAAATACTCCTTAGCGGGAACTCTGTTTTCCATCTCTCAAAATTGTTGAAGAACATACATCATTCTTTTAGAAAACGAAAATACACAAAGATAAATAAATTAAATGTTATAACCAGAAACACAAAAATAAAAGCAAAATCTATATACCGAAACAGAGCAGTAGTGGAAGGGAAAGGCCTCAAAGACTGAAGACAAAATTCTTAGGAAACAGTTTCTTCAGACATCATCAAGAAGAATGGTAAACGAAAGCTAAAATCCATTTCATAGCTGCTGGTCAAGGAAAGGATCTCTAGGCGAATTCGTTCCAAGATACTCGGAGACCTCTGTAACATACGTTTTGAGCTTCGACGTAGTTCGAGTGAGCCAATCTGCGTCTGTCTGATCCATCTCATCTTTCATGTTCGCCAACGTCTCTTCTTCTTCCAGCATACTGACCCATCTCTTACCCATATACATTTTAACCGCACCCACGCCTTGTTTCACGACATCCTCTGGTGGGACCACGAGCGGGTTCTGGTCCAAATTCAGTTTTGTCAGGTTCACGAGCGTGCCAAAAGCGTCTGGAAGAGAATGGATTTGGTTGTTGCTCAAGTCGAGTTCTTGTAGGCTTATGAGATCGCCGAACGAAGCAGGAAGATCTTGGAGATCGCTGAAGTTACTGCTCAGGTTGAGGTACTCAAGGTTTGTGAGGTTCCCGAAAGAGTTTGGGAGACCGTTAAGTTCGTTGAAGTGTGCGTCAAGGTAGCGTAAGGATCTCATTTCGCCAATGGAAGTCGGTAGGGATCTGATTTTGTTGAGATGAATCAACAGCTTCTCTAGATTCACTAGCTCGAATCCGATGTTGGTTGGTAAGTAAGTGAGATTGTTGTAGCTAGCGTCTAAGACAACCAAAGACCTAGAAACAGAGAGCTTAATAAAACAGAGTAAAAAACATAAAAAAACCAAACTTTGAAGAATAAACTTACCGACAGTGGCAGATGGAATCTGGTAAAGTTGTGAGTTTGTTACAAGAGACATTCAAAATCTTTAATTTGGACAATAAACCAATCGAATCCGGTAATGTCTCCAAGAAATTCGTTGACAAATCAAGTTCAAGAAGGCTTTGCAATCCACCGATCGAATCAGGAATGGCCTGTTACGAACATTAGACTTTTAATCAAGAACACTTCTGAATCTATCTCAATGGAATCAACCTAGACATCATCACAAGGAACAAATCCAATTCCAATACCTAAGCATTTACTTATACAATAAAGACTCAAAATATCAGATGAAAGTTCAAATCTTTGGAATTAATAAAAAACTGACCTCAAGCTGATTGTTGTAGAGGTTAAGGAAAAGGAGACCTTGGATACGACCAAATGCTTCAGGGAGCAATTTCAATTTCCTACCAGACAAATCAACACGGTCCAACGGTTTCGCCGAAGCTTGCTGCAATATACTCACAACCTCTTCGTTGACTTCAACCTCCTTAGCTTCCTCCTCCGCCACAGCCGCCGCATTCTTCTCGGCGGACTCGTAGATCCTCACAAGCCTCTCCTCCGCTTCTTTTAGAAGCTTTTGGTAAGATTCGTGAAGCTCGTTAAGCTTAAGGATCGAGTTATACCAAGTCTTCTCTTGATCCACAGCTTCCCTCCTCTTCTGCTCTTTCTCCGCCACGTCTTTGTCGTTCGCAGAGAGAGCGATCTCCTCGAACGATTCCGATAAAGACGCGTCGATCTCGACGAGCCTGGCTCGGGCTTTGTCGACTGTCTCGTGATCGGGTCTGGGACCTAGGGTCCGAAGAACGGATCGGGTCTGAGCGACGTCGGCGATTGCGTTTGTCATGGAGGCGAGGACATCGGGATGAGCCAAGTGAGGCATCTGAGTGACGATCTCGATCGAATGGCTTGATGATGAAGAGGGATCGGATTTGGACGGTGGTCGATCGCCATCGGAAGAGGAGGAGGTCGGGGTGGAAGAGGATTTGCCGGTGAAGGAAGGGAGACGATCCAAAACGTAAGAGAGAACAGGGAAGTTCTTAGAGTTGAGCTCCGTCGCCATTGTTGGGAGCTTCAGAGGGAAGTGACAATCGGGGAAATGAGGAAGAAGAAGAGATTATTGATTATTGCTTTGGGCATGAAAGTAGCGAAATGAGGGAGTTTAGTCTCCAATTTCATTCCGAACTATATGCATCTCTCTATTGCCAAGTCAAAGATCCATAATCATTCGTGGATATGTACCTACACGTGACACGTGTCAATGTTTACCTGCATCAAATTGAGAAAAAATGGAAAAGAGGGTATAAATAGCACAATGTACTTCATTTTGAAAGACTATTGTGACTGATGCAAATAAATACACAGAAACGTAGAACGTAAAACCTAACCTAACCATTTTAGTACATAGAAAAAAAATTGTTAACTAGAGTTTTAAGAACTGATGATGGTTTAGGGACATGGATAGATCAACCGGCCAACAACGAAGAACTTCGTTGACTTGACTTACACAATTGATTATTTCCAAGCTGTTTATTTATATTTTTCAGTTGTTGATATCTTTTTTTTCTGATTTATGATTCATGATATTTTTTACTTATCTAAACCACACAAATCATCCAATCTCTATAATATAACGTATCTGTTTTAAAAATTAATGATCAAAAAACAAATTTTCTTTTACAATATTATTTTTAATATAAAATTAAAAACTCAATATCTGTGATAGCGACCACACAGACACAGGAGTATTTAAAATCCAAAAAGTCAACAAAACCGGTGGAAAGCTGAATGGGTCTAAAACCAAACACACAAAGTCATAAAAGGTTTTGTCTCAAGTCTCAACTATAGATTCTCCATATCTGAATAGACATTGGATAAAGTACATAGAGATAATCCATTTGGTCTTTTCAAGAAAACTCAGAAAAAGAGAGCTTCTTCAGTTTCAATTTCAATGGAGAAGAGAAATGGTCTGCGAGTGATTCTCTTCCCTCTGCCATTACAAGGCTGCATAAACCCTATGCTTCAACTCGCCAACATTCTCCACTCGAGAGGTTTCTCCATCACTGTGATCCACACGCGCTTCAACGCGCCGAGAGCTTCGAGCCATCCTCTCTTCACCTTCTTACAGATCCCGGATGGCTTGTCTGAAACCCAGATTAACGACGACCCTACTTCGAATGTCATGTCTCTGCTCGCGCAAATCAACATAAACGCCGAGTCCCCGTTTCGTGACTGTTTGCGAAAGCTGATGCTACTACAGTCGCAAGAATCAGAGAGGATAAGCTGTTTGATCGATGATTGTGGATGGCTTTTCACACAATCTGTTTCAGAGAGTTTAAACCTCCCGAGATTTGTTCTCTCCACCTTTAAAGCCACTTTCTTGAATGCTTATCCAATTCTTCCTCTTCTCCGATCCAAAGGATATCTTCCAGTTTCAGGTAATCCACTTTCTTAAAAGTCGTTTATTTTCTTCTTGGAGTTGAACCGGATATCCGGTTTGCTTAGACCGTCTTTTGGCTAAGTCGTTTGTGTCTTAGATTCGGAAGCAGAGGACTCTGTTCTTGAGTTTCCGCCGCTTCAAAAGAGAGATCTTTCAAGGGTTTTCGGGGAAGACGGAGAGAAACTTGATCCTTTTTTACGAACTACAGTCGAAACGATGATGAGATCTTCAGGGATAATATTCATGTCCTGCGAAGAGCTGGAGAAAGATGATTCGTTGACTCTTGCTAACGAGATTTTCAAGGTTCCGGTTTTTGCGATAGGTCCGTTTCACAGCTACTTCTCTGCTTCTTCTAGCAGCTTATTCACACAAGACGAGACCTGCATTCCTTGGTTAGATAATCAAGAAGATAGATCCGTAATCTACGTGAGTCTAGGGAGCGTTGTGAACATAACGGAATCAGATTTGTCGGAGATTGCTTGGGGTTTGGTTAATAGCAAGCAGCCTTTCGTGTGGGTGGTCCGACCCGGTTTGGTCCTAGGCGCGCAGTGGATCGAAACGCTCTCTGAAGAGGTCGTGAGAAGCATTGAAGAGAGAGGGAAGATAGTGAAATGGGCACCACAACAGGAGGTTCTTGCACATGGAGCCGTTGGAGGGTTTTTGACACACAATGGTTGGAACTCGACGCTAGAGAGTATATGCGAAGGGGTTCCTATGATATGTTTACCTGGAGGTTGGGATCAAATGCTGAATTCAAGATTTGTGAGTGATGTTTGGAAGGTAGGAGTTCACTTGGAAGGTAGGATTGAGAGAAGAGAGATTGAGAAAGCTGTGAGGATGTTAATGGTGGAGAGTGATGGAGAGAAGATTCGCGAGAGGATGAAGATTTTGAAAGATGAGGTTGGGAGATCGGTTAAACATGGAGGCTCCTCTTTTCGGTCTACTGAAACTCTAGCTAACCATATACTATCCTTGTAACGTTAAGAGTATTTGCAAAATTTACCAAAACGTTTCTGTGAAATGCAAAACATTATTATTATTATAAGTTTTGGTCAAAATTCTCAAATATACCATAAAAATATACTCCCACTTTTTCAATTGCATCCAGATACGTTTGTGTTTGTGTTCCAATACTACTGTAGTTAATTTTGTTTTCCAAAAATACCACAAAAATGTTTGTTTCCAAAACTACCACAAATCTAAAATTAACTATAAACCCTCAATTAAACTATTTCATCTAAACCGTCGTTCCAACTTCCAACACGATAAACTAGTATTTTAGTCTATCACTAGATAACTATTGGTTTTGCGTCTTCAATGTGTGTTTTTGTATTTTCTTTACTGTTTTAAGCAATTTAGATTCATAGCTAAATCAAAACTCAATTTGTCTTCGTCTATTATCACAAACACATACACACACACACGCACACACGAAAAGCAAAATCCGTGTCATAATCATGTACGCTTGTCAGTTGTCCTGCCTGTATGTCTTTAGTCGTAGGCCAGTTGGGCAGTGGCTAAACTACCTTTCTTTATAAATCTTATCGTATTGTCTCCATTCTCCAGATACGTTATCTAAAAGGGAAAATATCAGTTATCACATTTTTGGCTTCTGCTAACTAATCAATCGCGAAGAGAGGAAGAACAAGAATAAGAATAAGAACCTTGAAATGGACAAGAGAACCGGGAAACGAGTGATTCTCTTCCCTCTACCATTACAGGGCTGCATAAACCCTATGCTTCAGCTTGCAAAGATCCTATCCTCAAGAGGCTTCTCAATCACCATCATCCACACGCGCTTCAACGCTCCCAAATCTTCAGACCATCCTCTCTTCACCTTCTTACAGATCCCCGACGGATTGTCCGGAACCCAGACACAGTCTCCGGATGTGCTGCTTCAACTCACTCTTCTCAACGAGAACTGCGAGAGGCCACTACGAGAGTGTTTGGCTAAACTCATCAAACCCGATTCAGATTCAGAAACAGAGGAAGATAAGATCAGCTGTTTGATCGATGATTCTGGGTGGGTTTTCACACAATCCGTGGCGGAGAGTTTTAGTCTTCCGAGATTCGTCCTCTGTGCATATAAATTCACATTCTTTCTCGGACATCTGCTTGTTCCTCAGCTTCGCCGTCAAGGGTTTCTTCCTTTTCCAGGTACGCGCTTCGACTTCATCACTGTTTTTAGTTGAAAATTACGGTTATACCCTCGTCCAAAGATTCGAAGAAAGTGATCTCTTGTCCGAATTTCTTTTGAACTTTGGCATGTTTTGTTTCAGATTCGGAAGCAGAGGATCTAGTTCCGGAGTTTCCACCGCTTCGAAAGAAAGATCTTTCCTGAATTATGGGAACAAGCGGTCAGATCGAGATGCTCGATTCTTACTTGCTTAAGATACTGGAATCGACGAAGCCAGCATCAGGGATCATAGTCATGTCCTGCCAAGAGCTTGACCAAGATTCACTCGCTGACTCCCATAAAGTCTTCACCTTTCCGATATTCCCCATAGGCCCGTCTCACATCCATGACGTCCCAGCCTCGTCTAGCAGCTTGTTCGAACCGGACCAGAGCTGCATTCCGTGGCTAGATAACCAGGAAGCGAAGTCTGTAATCTATGTGAGCTTAGGGAGCATTGTGACAATGAGCGAGTCTGAATTCTTGGAGATTGCTTTTGGACTAAGCAACACTAACCTAGCTTTCTTGTGGGTTGTCCGGCCTGGTTCGGTCCACGGCAGAGATTGGATCGAATCGCTGCCAGTAGGGTTCTTGGAGAGTCTTGACGGGAAGGGAAAGATAGTGAAATGGGCACCGCAGCTAGATGTTCTTGCGCATAGAGCCACTGGAGGGTTCTTGACTCATAATGGATGGAACTCGACGCTAGAGAGTATATGCGAAGGGGTTCCTATGATCAGCTTGCCTTTTGTGTGGGACCAAATGCTAAACGCGAGATTCATCAGCGATGTATGGAGGATCGGGATTCACTTGGAAGGTCGGATAGAGAGAAGGGAGATTGAGAGAGCCGTGAGAAGACTAATGGTTGATTCGGAAGGAGAAGAGATTCAAGCGAGGATCAAAGTGTTGCAAGATGAAGTTAGAAGATCGGTTAAACGAGGCGGCTCGTCATCTAGTGCTCTAGATGATCTTGTTGGTCGTATAATGTCATTCTAGCTTTAGAGATTTGAATCAATCTAATATACCTGTTTTATGTATATTTGTGAACCTTCTAAAAATACCACTTTCCTCTGTTTTGCAGCTTTTGCTAGTAGCTGTTGAATAGTAAGTATCCAGTCCACATTCGCTAGGAAAGGGAATAATTTAGTGCATGTGAGAATCTTTGGGCTTCGTGGGCCTGATTTGGGTTTGAATCTGCCAACGGTTTAACCGATTCAGGGTCTTGCGCGGGATACAAAATCATGTGAATGATTATAATAATGTCAATATTCCATAGAATAGGAAAAACAAAAGTTACAACCGGCACGTAGTAAGTATCCTCCTGCAAGTGTCAGGCCACAAGATCAATTAAAATTGATAATTCTAAACCACTGGTTTTTGTCTTTCTTTAAAACCATAATATACAAAACCACTAGCTATATAAAACCAAAACTACTGTCAGGCCAAAAAAATCATTCTAGTTTTAGAGATTTGTGAACCTTCTAAAAAACCACTTTCCTCTGTTTTGCAGCTTTTGCTAGTTATATTTAGGAAAGGGAATAATTAACTAGTGCATAGTAGAATCTTTGGGCTTCGTGGGCTTGATTTGGGTTTGAATCTGTCATTCGTTTAACCGATTCAGGGGTCTTCTTTCCTCTGTTTTCTTGACTTGCGCTGGATACAAACAAAATCATGCGACATCAAATTTAATACCATCTCTTCTAACCATTTTACTCAATTAGTGTTCATAAAGAAACAGAAAAATTCAAACCAAATGTAAATAATTTTGATTACTATTATTGACGAAGTAGCCAAATAATTCATATTGAAATCTGGATTGAACCCCAACTTTTCGAGCATTCATGCGGCCACATTTTCCGATGCGTTTTATCAAATAAAACCATAATTTATAGAACCACTAGTTATATAAAACCACAAGTACAACCGGCATGGTAGTTATTTTTGTCCTGCGAGGCCACAAGATCGAATAAAATTGATATAACTAGACCAAAAACGAATCTTAGCCTTTCTTTATTATCAAATCGAGAACAGTAGAGTTTTGTATCCACTCTATAACTATTAATCTCTTACCTTAAATACATATCTTATCTCAAGTGTAGCCATTCACTGAAATATCAAGAAATTTGCGTTTGGATTGGAAAATAAAAAGAAAAAGGAGAAAGCCTCAATGGGGAAGAGTAATAGCCTAAGAGTGATTCTGTTTCCACTTCCACTTCAAGGGTGCATTAACCCTATGCTTCAGCTCGCCAAGATCCTCCACTCACGAGGTTTCTCCATCACTGTGATCCACACGCGCTTCAACGCGCCAAAAGCTTCAAGCCACCCTCTCTTCACCTTCTTAGAGATCCCACATGGCTTGTCTGAAACCGAGACAAGAACTCGCGATGTCACGCATCTCCTAGCTGCTCTCAACCGAACCTGTGAGTCTCCCTTTCGAGACTGTTTGACTAAACTCTTGCTATATGCTGCTGATTCTGAAACAGAGGGAGAGAAACAGAAGATTAGTTGTTTGATCGATGAATCTGGATGGATCTTCACACAACCCATCGCTCAGAGTTTGAATCTCCCGAAATTTGTTCTTACTACCTATAAAGTCTCCTTCTTCCGGGATCATTTTGTTCTTCCTCAACTCCGACGTGAAAGGTATCTTCCATTACAAGGTATCATTTTCTCTCACTCAACCACAAAACTGTCTCATCTATACTATATATGATACCCAATATTTTCTTATATATAGTTGACTTTCATGGTCCGATCTTTCTTACAAATATCTAAAAATTAACACTTTATGTAGCAATGTGAAAACTAGGTTCTATTACAGATTCAGAAGAAGATGATCTAGTAGAGGAGTTTCCGCCGCTTCGAAAGAAAGATCTTTTACGCATTCTTGATAAAGAAACGGAGGTACTTGATTCATACTCGGATCTGATTTTGGAAACGACAAAGGCATCTTCAGGTCTTATTTTCGTGTCGTCCTGTGAAGAGTTGGACCAAGACTCACTAATTCAAGCACGTCAAGATTTTCAAATCCCGATCTTTGCGATGGGACCTTCTCATAGCTACTTCCCGGGCTCTTCTAGTAGCTTGTTCACACCGGACGAGACTTGCATTCCTTGGTTAGACAATCAAGAAGATAAATCCGTGATTTACGTGAGTTTCGGGAGCGGCGTGACCATCAACGAATCAGAGTTACTGGAGATTGCTTGGGGTCTAAGAAACAGCGACAAACCTTTCTTGTGGGTCGTACGGGTTGGTTCGGTCCATGGCACGAAATGGCTCGAGGCAATCCCGGAAGAGATTATCGAAGAGCTTAACGAGAAGGGAAAAATAGTGAAATGGGCCCCACAACAAGACGTTCTAAAGCATCGAGCCATTGGAGGGTTCTTGACACACAATGGTTGGAACTCGACGGTTGAGAGTATTTTTGAAGGCGTACCTATGATCTGTTTGCCCTTTTTCTGGGACCAATTGCTAAATGCAAGATTCGTCAGTGATATATGGATGGTCGGGCTGCATCTAGAGAATCTGATTGAGAGGAATGAGATCGAGAAAGCGATAAGGAGATTGTTTTCGGAAACTGACGGTGAAGCAATCCGAGAGAGAATGGAACTTCTTAAGGAGAAAGTAGGAAGATCGGTTAAAGAAAACGGTTCTGCATATCGTTCTTTAGAACATTTGGTTGATCATATAACATCTTTCTAATTATTTGCATGTTTCTCGTTTGGCTTCTTTGTGTTTCATCAACCGATATATTGTTTTTGTGATCAGAAATTTTTCCCTTTGTGTTTGGCATTTTGGATATTTATGAAATCGAACAGTGATGACAATCTTTTTTAAACATCTGGAAATTTTGAATTGTCTATTTTGCAATATAAATCTCATTCTAAGGTGTCTCTACATATGCAAAAATTCCCTTTTTCTTTAGGACAATTCTCAAAAATACCATAAAACATGATTTTGTTCCAAAATTACCATAATTTTATTTTCTAAAAGTACCATAAAATGATTTTTTTTTTTTTTCAAATGTACCACAAAATTAAAACGAAACTTTAAACCTCAAAAAGTAATCCGAAATCCAAAATACTAAACAAAAACCGAAATATTTAATTGATAACCCCTTAGAAAAAGCCATTTAATGGTATTTTTGGAAAAATAAATTTATTGATGGTTTTTTTTGGATCAAAGACTTAATTAATGGCATTTTAAAGTATGTCTTTCTTTATTACTATCAACTTCCATTAATTTAAAATTAGACCATCAACTTAATTAATGGCATTTTAAATTAGACCTCTTTCTTTAACCGAGAGGGCAAACGGATCTGGTCTTTCTTAATTAACATCGATAATGTTAGGGTACTGTCTCCACTCTCGACGTTATGATAATATATTAATTTGTTATGTTATGTTATACAGATATTCTATCTTAACAAGGAAATAATATCAGCATTCACTGAGATTAGAATTTGAATAGAAAAAAGAAAGAAGGAGAAAGAAAACTTGGATGGAGAAGAATAATGGCCGAAGAATAACTTCCATGGAGGCAAGTTTCGTCTGGTGTAAGTAAGCTACTAGATGAAGCTGGAAAGTGGGTATGAGAAGGTCCTATCGCAAAGATCGAGACTTGAAAATTTTGACTGCTAGCTTGAATCAGAGAGTCTTGGTCCAACTCTTCACAGGACATGAATATGAGACCTGAGGATGCCTTTGTCGTTTCATAAATTAGGTTCAAGTACGCATCTAGCATCTTAGTTTCTTCATCAAGAAGCCGGAAGATATCTTTCTTTCTTTGCGGCGGAAACTCCTGAAAGGGTCGTCTTATTCTGAATCTGTTAAAAAAATAATATATATATATATATATATATATCATTCATTGCTGAACAGTTATCGAAATATAATGAAAATAAATTTGCGGAACTTATAAAATATTTATATTTGGTGTCCCTCAATATCTTTAACACTACGATTATTTTCTTAGTAGAACAAAAAAAAACTTTACGAAGAGACAGAACCAAGAATATTGGTGTAAACTCATACATGAATAAGTACTAAGTATGGGTTCTTTTGAAAAAAACATACACTATACAGCAAACACAAACTATAAAAAAAATTAAAGGATAATGTTTTCGAACGGATACTTAAACAAAATTGTTGTTTTCAGCTACCTTGCAACGGAAGATATCTTTGACGACGGAGCTGAGGAAGAACAAAATGGCCCCGAAAGAATGAGACTTTAGTGTCTCAGAAGATTCAAACTCCAGGCGAAGGGTTGTGTGAAGATCCATCCAAAATCATCGATGAGACAGCTAATCCTCTCTTTAGTTAAACAGTCGCGAAACGGGGACTCGCATCTTTTGTTGAGTATAGTGAGCATCAGATTGACATTGCAAATTCTTTTCTCTGTTTCAGACAAACCATATGGGATCTCCAAGAAGATGCGATAGTTTAAATAGTTCACTTTTATAAGATAACAAGTAATGAGATAGATCAAATGCATTATTTGAGATGTATCGTTAAGGAGACGTTGAGGCTTCATCCTCCGGGGATAGTTCAGCGAGAGACATCATCCAAGTGGATCGAACTAGGCGGCTACGATATCCCTCCCTCCCTATACCAAAGTACTGGTGAATCTCTTTGCGGTCCAGCGTGACCCTAAGGACTGGGAGAAACCGGATGAGTTTATCCCTGAGTGATTCCTAGACAAGAAAACTGATTTCATGGGAAGCCAAGCTGGGTACGCTCCATTTGGGTTTGGTCGTAGGAACTGCCCCGGCATAGCTTATGGTATCGCCTTGGTCGAGGAGATTATCGCTAATCTCTTGTATCGGTTTGACTGGAAGATGCATGATGGTTCCAAACCGGAAGAGCTGAACATGGAGGAGGTATTTCACTTTGTTGTCTCGAGGAAGCTTCCTCTCCGGCTTGTTCCAGTTCTCAGGGTGTAGGGTCAACGAATATGGTTTGATTCCGTCACTTCCTTGTGACCCTGAGAAGTGAGAACTTTATGTTTCTAAAATAATAATGATGATGTTGAATATATAAAAATCATAAAGAGGAATACCTTAAAAGACCATCGTTTGTTTTATTTTTTCCAAAAATGATAGAACATGCTTTTCATGAAGTCGTCGCTCATAGCCAGCTTAGCTAATGGCTATGAGTCTATGCCCAAACAAACACAAAACAGCCTAACACTTCTTTGATTCTTGCTTGTGTTTAATATCATCCAATAACCTCACAAATCTTTACATTCCTAATTCACTGTTTAACTCTCTGCCTCTTGCTCACGGTTGCAGCATCCGGTATTCTCACAAACCAGGAAGGCAATTTGATATAATCATGACTCTCAACATCAGATCAATTTACCAAACTATTGGTGCTTAAGCATCTAAACTTGCCAATTAATACCAAAGGAAACTATTTGAGGAAATACATCCACGATCAATCGATCAAAGCAATGGAAACAAAATAAGACGTCCCTCTTCTCGGCTGAACAACTTTCTTAACCGATTCAACAATCTCCTTCTCTTCAGGGAACAAAACACCGTCAATCCCCTGAACCGAAATCCGACCGTCCGAATAAATGTCTGGATCGAACAAATACGCCGACCTCTCACCGTCTCCGAACTTAACCGAACCATCAGCTTCTTTCGCCGCAACCTTATGAGGAAAACGCAGCGTATCGAATTCCACCTTCCCAAATCTCCGAACAGAATTGTACATACTCTCCTCCGTCTGATACTCTGGGATAATGTGGTAATACACGATCTGCTCCGGAGCTCCTGGCTCGCTCAGCTGATCCGTCGTCAATTTCGCCATGGCTTCGTCGTTAGGAGCCAAAACCGTTAGCACATAACCTTCCGACACCAAACGACCCATCTCCGTCGCGAGTGACGTCAGATTTACCAGAATGTCTGCCATTTCGTTGTAACCGCCGTAATGCAACAGCGTGTGGATGAAATCCTTGACTTGAGCTTCACCGTCGAAGTGGCCGTGCTTGCCTCCGGGTCCCGGAGCCGGCGGCGGAGCTAGCGACGGACCTGGAGCCATGGCGGATTGGATCGGGAGCGCCGGTGGGGATCCGGCGGGTACTGGAGGAGCTTTTTTCTTGAGACGGTTGGTTCTTGGGTCAACTTCAGGAGCGCCTTCGGGTAAAACGGCGGAGATTGATTGGAGGCTACGACGGCGATTGAAATCCTCTTGAACGGAGCGAGGGATGAGAAGCCGTTCGATCCCGTGTATCAATCCGTCGGGTCGGGTCAAGTCGTCGGGTCGGATTATCTCAGCCGAGTCAACCATCTTGGCTCTTGCTCAAATGGACCTGATCGTTGCCCAGCGTGTGGTGCTTGACCCGGCCCGAGTCCTCGGTAGGCCATTGGTCCGACCCGACCCGATTGGGGATAATGTGGAACATGAGTAGTGTTTGGAGAGATTTGAGATTACCAGGCTTGAGCAAGAACCGCTTGAACTCCTGGTCAAAGTCAAAACAAGAAATGAAGAAAGAAAATAAAAAACAATGATGTATGGTTAAGTGTATTAGATAGTGAAATTTTAATCTTACATATGATTAAATTAAAGAAAATTAACAATTTAATTATTTATAAAATGGATTCGCGAAAATTTTCAAAACGGAGAATTATCAAGAAAAAAATAAGCTAAATAAAAAACATTGCAAAACTTTAGCGACAGTCAAAATTAATCGAAATAGAAGAACAATAACTAAAACGAGTACAAAAAACTAAAAAGAGACATAAAAAAAATAAGACGAAGATATTCAAAAACAAAGATACAAAACAAACTAGAGATGAATAAAGATAAAGGAGACCGAATAACAGAATAAAAAACTAAAGAGAAAGATGAAAAAGATTTCAATTAAAGATGAAGAATAAATTAAAAAAAAAAACGAATACAACTTAATAGATCAAAGAAAAATAAACATAAAAATGAAAAAAAAAAGAAAAAAAAAAGGACATTGGTTCACTATAATTACCATGACCATGCTATTAACAACAAAAAATTATAAAAAAAAAAATATTAAATCAAATTATTAATACAGATCCGCGGGTAAAAAAATTAGTTACTTGAATAAGATTATAATTATTTTTCATTTAAAATACAACATCCAATAACTTCTTTTTATATTTTTAACTTAGAAATCCTATCAAAACATCTTAAAATCAATTAAAATCTACCACTTAATATATTTCAATAATACTGAATTTCAAAGTGTATTTTCAAATCACATATTCAATAATACTAAATTTAAACCAATTTTACAAGTATGTTTAAATATTAGAAATCACTGAAAATCATCGTTGAGACATACTCCTAAATTCTCAACCTCGTCTTTCACTTCTCTCATCAACCTTGCTGCAATGTTTCCCATTCAAATGTCATCTTACCCACTAATGTATCACATGAATCCTTTTTTGGTTTTGCCACCATATAACCTAGGCGTTTGACTGATGGTAAGAAATCACCATCACCACTTATTAACAGACCGCCATTTTCTCCGAGAAGTGCCAACTTGTACATCTGTAATATTGCATAGATATCAGCAATATCTGTAGTTCGCAGTAGGAGTACTGCGAAGAAAACAAAACAAAACAAGTTAGAAGATAAGAAAGGCAAAAATTGAAAAGCGAGAGGAAGATAAGTTTTTACCAAGAAAAATAAAATGAAAAAAAGAAAGAAAGAAAGGTTTACCGTGGTCATATTGGGATACGATATAATTATTGCAGTTTCCACACCTCTTCGAAAGATTAGGGATTTTGATCATGGTAAAATCAGCACATCTCTCAATCAAATCGAAATTAGTTCCTGCCGGCCCAATTGCATAGATATCTTTAATTTCAAAATCTCCGTGACGCTTGAGAAAACTCTGGAGTCTTGGTTTGAGCATCTGAACTGTAACTCCTTCCTTCAACCAGGAATTTCCAAAATCCCATATAATGTTTACTCCTTCCGATTTCTTCGATTTCCTCGATGTCTGCAAACAAAAAAATAAATAAATCCACACATTAAAAATACATGTTAAGCAAACTACTTCAAAAGCAAGCTCAAACTAACCTCACC